>BLKR01015121.1:0-107583 GCA_011170035.1 Teleogryllus occipitalis | reverse complement strand
TCTTCAAATTGAAATAGGTCTTGTTCAGTTTGAAAACTAAAAATTGTTGACTCCATGCGTAAATTGTCCATCACTGAAATCGAAGAAATCCAAATTATCCAATAAGTGAACAAAAAGTTTGTGTGCAACATTAATTTCTTGGATTGATATTACTGATGTTAATTGTACTTTATTGCCTACAACGTACGTACGTAGTAAAGAGAAAGTATTGTTATACTGAAGTGGAAAGTGGCGATTTTTCATCACAAAATTCTTATCATGGGGCTCTGATATTGAAAAAAGTGGATAAATCTTGTTCATGTATCTAGTAAATGTCTTCCTTTAACACGTCACGTATTCAGAATCCAAGTTTTGTGGGTCTTTGATCCTGAGAAATCGATTGACGGCAAAACTCTGTCAGTCTGTGCGTCTATCTGTTCGCCTGTGGTGAACGCTAGCATCTAAACGGTTCATACAATTTTCTCCAAAATTAAGATTTCCCAATCGAACTAAACGAACTCGAGGCCCTGCAAATTTGAAACAGATGCTTTGTTTAGTGGGGGTACTTAACACGCAGCCTTCACATTTTCAAAATTTCTGTCGAAAAATTGGCGATTTCTGCCTCAGCATTACAATAATTTCTCTTTACTATGTAAATAGTAGTAAGGTGAGAAAGTAAAGAGGGGTCGATCTTAAAACCTCCTCTCTACTTTCTATATGTAAACGATATGCTCTCATCGTTTCGAAATGGAAGTTCTATTTTTCTTGTTGACGATACGAATAGTTCTTGCAATGAAGAAACAGTAAATAATACTATATTAGATATTTGAAATTGGTTTCGTAATAACAAGTTAATCTACAACGAAAGGAAAAAGTTTCAATGTAATTTTCCATTCCAAAGTAAAAGCTGCACACACCACTGAAAATAAATGGTTGATGTTAATGTAAAAAGTTGGATGATTTGATGTTAAGGTAAACTCTGAGCTAGCCGGAGGCTAATGCTATCTGAGGGGTGCATGTTGTGAACCTTGTCGCAAAAAGGGCTCGTGGCTCATTGCAAAGTCGCAAGCCTTTCACCACTGAGATCCGGGTTCGATTCCCGTCGAATCTCATGTGAAATTTGTTCCAACAAAACGAGTTCGGCTGCTTCACAAGGGCTAGTCCAACCCCTGTGAAGTGCCCTAAACCCTACCCGTATCCTTATTCCTTCCTAATTCTGGCCGCTGGGTAGTGACGCAGGAGCGCGCGGTAGGAGGCGCGTACGCGGATATGCTACCTGGCGGTCCTCTTGACAACCGACTGCGACGAGACGCGACAGACTATACTAACGGAGGATTACTCCAAGCGCTATTAGAGGAGGATTACTCCAAGAAGCGCGAAGCGCTCAACGCCCCCCCAAGGGGTTTAGAGACGCGTTGCGTCAAAATAGACGCAACAAATTAAAAAAAAAATTAAAAAAAATAAAATAAAAAAAAATATTTAAAAAAAGCTCTTCCCCCATTCTGCAAGGAATTTTATCTCTGATTCGTTGAGTAACAATACGGAGACATTGGCCTGGCGGAGCCCCACCTAGCTGCTGCTTACAGCCTGTTCGTCATCGATGTTTTAATGTTGCACTCGTGGTTGTAGCAAAGCCGTGTAAACACTCAGGCTCGTAGTACACGTGCGGATCATTATCTTGTTTCTAATGTACAGCTATTGCAAGAAAATTATGATGCGATTTGGAGACACGAAAGTAATAACGAATGACATAAATATGGTTGTTTCATACATCTAACCTAAAAAATATAAATAGCGAAAATTATTGGTTATGGCGGAAACACGCTACAAACGGGACGAGCCGCCACTAGTAACGAACTCCCACAAGTCAGAAATACGTATTAATGCTGATCCAACATTTCAAGCCTCCTGGGAATCTAGCCACATTTTTTGTTTCAATGGGATCTCAACGATCCTGTTAGTGATTTAAATTTCTTGAAGCAACAGAATAATCTTTTGGATTCGCAATTAAAATTATGGGATTTTCTTTCCTACGCTATTAAATAGGAAGTTTTTCTCGTCCACCATTCTCACTTTTCAACCATTTTCCCCAAGGAAGGTGATATAGAATATTCGACTCCAAGAAATATATGAAGGTCCGAAAAGGGAATGATTGATGAAAATTTCGGTGAGTTATTGTCAGGTTTAAAATATCGCATAACTGAATTTCACAAGTGTCTGCAAAACCTTTTTATGTAACCATAAGGCAGAAAACAAGAAATCCTGCAAGCATAGCACCGTATGAGATGTAACGTGTCACTTGAACTAATTTGTAGAACGATCATTTGGAATTCTTGTCGGAAAACCTCTGCGCCGTAAGTGACGAACGTGGCGACCTTTTCCACCAGATCATTAACCAAACGAAAAACAAAAACAATAAAACAAACAAATACGTTATGAAGGCAATTGATGTATCACAATATTGTCCGACCATTGCTGGATCTTACGAGACGTTCCTGAGGCAACGTATCCCAGGAAATAGGGAAAGAAATATTTTAAGCATGTTCCTTTTTTTTTACTTTTATGATGTTGATTTTTCTGATTACATTTGGATATCTCGTTGCGAGTATAACATTTCGCCTGATACATATATGGGAGACGTAGCGTTTACAAAATCCAATATTTCATGAAAATTGAGACCGATAAATTTCTAAAATTTTGAAATTAGATTTGTATTCAGGGTGACGTTTCCAGAAATAGCCTGTTTTGTAGCTTTAGCAAGATAAGAGATAAATATACTATTGCCAAAACGCTCGTTGATACCTGCATTCACAATTCACATTTTTATCATTTGATTTTTATGAAGTTCTCCAAAACAAACTTTTTTCAACTTTCATTTCTGCGATACTTCCGTTCTCCAGAACATCAGAAATATTTCAACATCATTGGCACATAAGTCTTATTGCGTACATTACCTATATTCAAAATATTCTTTAATCTTTTTCGATTTTCGCTTTATTATGTTTCATTGTATATGATTTGAAGTTATCACCTAATCCTGATGACCTAAATATTAAGAAAAAAGGTTGATGTTTATAATTTATTTACTTGATGCGATGTTCTTACAATAATATTAATAATAACAATAATGATAATAATAATAGAGGAAATAATAAATATTGATAATTACCCATAAATAAACAGTTTTCCATGAGTTGTCAGGTTTTTCGAGAATATAATGATAGAAATTTTACCTTTACATTTTTATAGTGATCAAAGTATGTGTTTAAAATGTTAAAATCTAGATAAGCTTGATTCATTGAAATTAATTGTCATCTTATGATTAAAAGTCCATAATAGAGTATTTTCATAATGATATACACAAATGCCAAGTTGCTTTTCCCTGATTATGGGGGTCGCACAAGTTTAATTCATCTTTGAGGGAGCATACTAATGAGAATTAATCTAAGCATACTTATATTTAAGGCGCATTATTTTTCTCAATATTTCAGTGATATCTAAGAATTTGAAATTAACAACAATGCTTACCGTGTCATAATGTGTCCGTTGGTGTTTGGCTCTGTCTGAGCTATTGCTGAATGCTTTTGTGCAACCTAAATAAGTACACGAGTACGGGCGTTCCCCAGTATGACTACGTTGGTGGATTTTCAAATTCTCCAGTCTTGAAAAGGCCTTTGGACATCCTGAAAACTAAGCAAAACGCAAATTAAAAATGCTACACCTGAAAAATTTGGGCATGTAGAAAGCAGAGAAATTAAAAATTTAAAGGAATAAAACTATTTGAAATTGCTTGATTTTTTCAACGAAGGCAATATTATAAATGTATTTGTTAAAGTGAGTTCGACGAATTTAAAGTTCGTACTAAATGGTTATTTATTATGTTTTGGGGGAAAATATCCCCTTTCAATGTTTAACACTAATTTACCATTTATTGAAATGGCTGTTTAGACCGTTTTCCTGCAAGTAGTACGCACTATTTTCACTGGTGTTGCGATTGTTTTAGCTAGGTAAAACACTTCTGAATTTGCTAATATTTACTGACATTTTATTTAAGTAGTAGTACAGATGCACTTTCTCAACTGTAAGTATTATTATTGAAGAATGATTCACTTTTGATATTTAAAAAACACACACGTATAATTGTCTTCGTCCACGTTAAAGGTAGGCTCCATTAGAGGAAGTAGTTTACAATGCAATAGATCTACAAGAGTAGATCAGGTGCATGATGGGTGTTTGTTCGTTTCTCCACCATAATCGGGTGTTCGTTGGCCGGTCGCCGCATTTAAGGTAGCATAGGCATTTTAAGGTGTGTGTTTGATCGCAGGTGCGACGCTATTGTCAGAGTTAAATTTAGTGACTTCTGATAGATCATAAGCTGTGAGGCGGTTATCCATTCGGAAGATTCAATACCAAACATGTAACGATGCTCCTGATTGGTTAACCGAGACCAGCTAATGATCAATCACAAGTCACTATATTCAAAGCGAACAATAGACATCCACAATGTATAGCTTCCACCGCACTTCGACACCTATTCGAACCCGCGCGCGAGTATGTGCATACTCGATTCCCGACAGTGTTGCCATGGTGTTGTTAGGTCACAGATGTACATTTACGCTATGTGCATTTGTGCTTGGATTTTATCCAAGAAAGCTGGACCAGAATCGTAAACACGCGTTAGAGACCCTCGAACAGCACTGAAAAATTCAGTTTCGTTCCATGATGTACACATCTCCATTACGCTGCACAGTGACTTGACGGCCAACATTTAAAACTTACGTATTTCATTTTAGATCATTTAATTGCCAAACCTCTGGGTGTTATTACTATCGGAATATAAGGAACTATTTTCGTTAAACAGAAGGAGAACTTTAGAAAAGGCGTGATTAAGAATACATTAGTGTCATATTGACAGTGTTCATACCATAAAAGTCGTGTAAAATTGTGCGTAGAAGTTGAAATATGCATAGTATTTACTTCATTTTTGTATTTGAAAACTTTCTACGATTATTTTGTGTACTACTAACATGATGACTTTACTAAGCTATGGTATGGTTGTTAGATTTTTAACAATGGATCTTGACACATATATGAGAATGATTATCATATTTAATATTAATTATAAATCACAATATTTTCATTGTTTGAACAATTTTATAAGAAATCGGAGAAAATGACTATATTTAATATTTGATACAATCATACAATTCACACAGACAAGAGTACTTGTAATAGTACGTGAGATGTGTTTCGCGTTTGCTGGCCATTTTAGTACTCTAAATGTTGATAATATTAGTAGACATTGAGAAAAGCGTAGTTAAAAATTAAGCAAATGATAAATACCCATAAAGTGACCGTGCGACGTAGCAACAGCGTGGCAGCCATTAAAGAAAAGAGGAAACGCAGAGTATTTCAGTCTCATTTTCACCAACAATTTATAGCGTAAGATGTCAGTGAGTTTGTAGAAATGACACTGCGAATAATCTGCAGTAATGCACACGTGTCGGATCATTTTAAACTGGTGCCAAGTCGCGTTACTTCTTGCAACTCCAATTAACATTCACAACTAAATTAAGACAAAATGAATGTTGGACAGAAAATTAAAATATATACAGTTCTAGTGAGGTTTATATTTTTCATTAAGGCACGTAAATAAGAGTAAATGCAAATGAAATTGGGCAACGGGAACATACCTTGAAACCTAACCAGTATTTTTTTCTGTTTGTGTGTGAAATATGGGGAAAATCTGTCATTCCTCCAAAACTTTCCTTTTATTGTCAGAGCACGAGGAAAACGTCGGTTATTTTCTGCGTTTTTTTAGTGGAAGAGCTTTTCAGGTGCCCTGACACTCAAAACAATGATTTTGAGGCATGACTACACATTCCGATTTATTTTACGATCAAACAAATTAAAAATATCAATTTGAGTCCAAAAATAAAAGTTGAAATCACATCTACCTGTGTACTATACACTAAAGACGAAAAGAAACAAATCCTGGGTATCAATTTACTTAATAATTAAATCAAAAGTTATTTGATTTTTTCCATTTCAACTCTTTAGAACTTTACTAAACATAAAAGAAAGTATTTTTGTACTTACTGGGCATTTGTTGGGTTTCTCGCCACTGTGTACACGCATGTGAATCAATAATTTGTATCTGGCATTAAACGGTCTGGAACGCCGTGAACAACCTTGCCAATAACAAGAAAATGCATCGCCTCCTTTTCGTACTTCAATGTGCATTTTTTCTATGTGACGAACCAAAGCATCCTGGTTCGGAAACTGTTGATAACAGTGTATCCAGTGACACTCAAGGAAGCCTCCAACTGTAAGGATATTTACAGTAATTAGTAAAAAAGATGAGTACAAATTATACGAAGCGAAGAGTGAATAACAAAAAGTATTACCATTTATCTGTTTCATTTGTTTTACTTATTTTCATTTCTATAATGTACCTACTGCCATTACAACAGCACATACTGTCTCGCAAAATTGGTAATTTTTGCAATTCTCGAAAATTCACGTTTCACGGAAATAAGACCTTTGACATTTTCTAAGCCTCCTTTACCCTATCCAAGAAAAAAATTAAAGAAAAATTTGGATCAGTTTTTGAGAATTTATTTTTTTTAATTGAATTTAATTCAAACAAAATTATGCAAAAACTATTCACATTTTCAAAAAATTGTACATGACCCTATTTAAACGACCTAATTTTCTGGAATATATTTCATGAAAGAAAAATCTTTATCCTCAATATTGTACTAGGAAAACGCCAAAATATCGAACTTTTGTCATTTTCGAAAATTCGAATTTTTCAACAAAAATTAACATTTTGCAATTTGCAATTCGCTTGTGTATTTTAGCGTGTTTTACGCTATCCAAGATAAAAGATTAATAAAAAATTGGGAGCGATGTTTGAGAACTTTGAAAAAATTGAATTTTCATGTAACGTACCCTTAAACATCAAGATATTCGTTTCAAGCTTGCATGGCCTGGAGTTCGGCCTGTTCGGTGGGTGAATATCAATGTTGGAGAAAATCGATTGGTGAACGGTACCTAGTAATTTACTAGATATAAGGATACGAATTATCCACTTTTTCGATGCCAAGGACCCACAATACAAGTTTTTTCTGTCAAAATCGCTGATTTTGCTGCAGCATTAAAATATTTCCTTTTTACTACGTCAGTGCGTAGTAAGTCGACAAAGTAAAAAGAAGTAACGTGATGTAATGATTGTTACATTATTGTTGTAGGGATAATTCGAAGAAATAATTATTCGCCCTAAAAGTTTTATTTAAATCGTTTAATTAGGAAATTAGCTTGTTGCCATTTTGCGCTGTGATTTAAAATGATATCTTTGTTCATATTACACAATTTCAAAATAAATTAATGAATCAGTTTTGAAGAATAAGAAATATCCCATCATAAGATTACATTTTTTAAAAAAATTTCAACATCGTATAAAGTAAGTTTCATCATCTCCGATTAAAATGTCAAAAAATTTGGGAATTCAAAACAAAATGAATTTGGCAAAAATGATCACGGAGATATATAATGTATATAGACATCTGGCCCATGTTTTAATCAAAATGTTCCTGGAGTTAAATGTGTGATTACTTACCTGATTCACCATCATCATTCTGGATAATCGGACTAGAAGAAGCTATTGAAAGGGAATTATTGTAATTTCCTTCCATATCAACTCCATTTCCGAGAATGTCTAATAATTCATGATTTGCAGTTTCATGTTCTATCATGGATGTTAATAGTTCTGAATTTTGTTGCGTCATCACCACCTGTAATAACGTTAATAACAATAAGTTTGTCTCTAGTTCTTTTTATGCGTAATAGTTATGATGATTCTAATGCATTACTAGTTGACATGGAACAATCGATTAACAACTGCATTGAATAATTTTACTTGTTCAGAATTTAATACGCATGTGCCCCTTAATTATACCGACAAAATGCACGTCGACTCTTTTCGGTATTTCAGGAAGTTTGAAGCCACCAATTTCGAGCCGAAAAGTTTGGATTTCGAGAGGGCTAGCTTGTTTCTTCGGGGCGCGCAATTCAATTACCCTGAGCTGCACCCAGACACGTGCTGCAGCTGGGTCACAGTGAAGGGCGGAATAGGGCGATGAACTGTTTCTCCTTCAACAATGCCGTAACCCTATACAAGACAATAATCAGACCTCTAATGCTGTATGCCTGTCTCATTTGGACGAACGTTTCACAGACAAACATCAATCAAATGCAAATAATGCGAAACAAATATTTAAGATTAGCCTCTCACGCCCCATGGTTCATTTCTAATGATGAACTGCATAGAGAACTACATCTACCATCTATCAATCACCACATTGCTCACCTATCTAACAACTTCTATTCAAATATGTCCTTTATAAATCAAATAGCCCACTACAACCTAGCCATTGCAACGATTTCTCGACCCGAATCCGTAATAGACATCCGGTACATGCATTCTTGCAAATTTTTTCCGATGTAAACTGAGCGTAGGTGCTCAACGAGCATCCTAAAACAGTGTAGTAGATAGATTACTTTTAGTTTTAGACTAGGTTAGCTCTAAGCCAGTCCAAAAACATGCGAGAGAGTATTAATTCTGATCCATGTAACCATCAACTGAACAATAAATATAATTTTAAAAAAAGGGGTGACGAAGTCTGCCGCGATAAGTCTCGGTGCGGAAGCCCCGGCAGCTATTAGGGAAGATGGCGAACCTACGCATCTCGATGCAGGCAAATGGTGCCAGCGCTGCTGCGGCCCCCACTCCCTTCTCCTGAACGCAGTGCACCTGCAGTGTCTCCGTACAGCATTGAATGTTTGATTGGAGTGTCCGGAAGTAGCAATGAATTCGAGTTTTCTAGAAAACAAAATTTTTCGAGTGGAAACAATTACACCAAACGTCCTCAAATATCGATAAATCTACATTTTTTAATTAAGGCGTATGGGATGGAAAATGATAAGCCACTCAAGAAGCAAAATTTGTTTTCTTTTTTGGGTTCTGCCAGAGATTGGCAAGCCTTTGGTGACGTAGTGTAACACAATACTGAATGCAGTATCTTTTATTATAATAAATATGTTTTTATATTGATCACCTGATTCACAGAATTCCTTTAACTTTCAATTGCCTATCCTCTAAATGTCACTAATGGTGGCTTACAAACATCTAATCCCAAGAGTCCCAATTAACTGCCACTATATTCTCAGCTTGTAGAATCGAAGGTAACAAATACTTTATTGATTTCATTCGATACAAGGCACAACTATGAGATAACAAGCTTTGATCCCATGATATTTGTAATTATTTTTATTGTAACTGGAATAGCAATAATAGAAGATTTTTGCAATACTTTACCTGATTTGGTGGTAAATCATCAGAACCGATACAGAAATTGTGCTCAATAGAACATAAACGATTATTTGTATTCTGGTTAACGAAGAAGCTGGGAGCAATGGAGAAGTCTGATTCGGAGCACAGGTCTCGAGCTGCCAGATGCCCATAAGCACTTTCTGTACCCTGCAAAATATAAGCATGTTTCATCAAATTTCAATCTTTCATTCTTAAAAAAATATGAAATTTTTTAAAGAAAAAATAGAAGACAGTATTTTAAATTATATTCTAAACAAATTCAAGTTTTAATAAGCAAAGTTTGTTTCAAAAATTAATTTTCTCGTTTTTACGTTTGAGTGTAATTATTATTATTATTATTATTATTATTATTATTATTATTATTATTATTATTATTATTATTATTATTATTATTACTATTATTATTATTATTATTATTATTATTATTATTATTATTATTATTATTATTATTATTATTATTATTATTATGTACTTTTGTCAAAAGGCTTCACATAAATTAAAGAGAGATATGAAAAATGAACAAGGACAATTTTTTATTTCGGCCCACAAGATAGTTTTGGGGTCGGACTATTTTGGCAAAGATTTTTTTATTATTGAGAACTAAAAAGAGTATATTTGAGGAAAATTAAAGGGCTCAGTCACTTTGCTATATCTTTTACATAAGGGGCATTGATTAAAGACATGTCTCTGTCTCTCAAATGCCAACGTCCAGCATGACTTTCTTTCCAGTTTTCCGACCTGTCAAACTGATTCCTTCTTACGCTAAATTCTCTATATCTCAAGCCCCATGTCGCTGGCAGGAACTAGCTGGGATGAGGGAGGGGGGTTAATTGATTACGGGAGCGCCAACTACTAAGGTATTTAGTCCCGTAAGTGTAGTGCATGGTTTTTCATTGGGAGGTGGCACTGATCTTCTCCCGCTGGATGAGGAGATCCGGCGTCGACCTACCGTCGACTAGTGGGGTTTTCTTTAACCAGGTATCTCCCACAAGCGGGGCACCGCCCCAGCCGGGACAAGTTCTAAGCCCCCGATCGGTCTCCCGGCATGTGTGGGAATGTAGTGCAGGTTAGTGTGTGTGTGTGCGTAAGGGGTGAGAATAGCGCAAGGAAGAGAAAGGAAAGATCGGCATTCGCCTGGTGCTGATAGCAAAAACCACGGAAAACTACCGATCAGAGCAGCCGGCCGCTAGAATTCTCCTCCAGACAGCGACTGAACTCGACCTAGCTGACAAGCTAGGGTCGAAAATCCTGCCGCTGTCGGGACTCGAACGTAGGACCTCCCGGTCAGAGGCACTGCAGTGACATGAGTTGACGCACTGAACCACCTCTCCCGGTATGAGTGGGAGGGGAGGGCACCCACCTGAGGGCAGGGCAGCGCGTGCGGGCCGAGCTGCGCGGGCTGCGTGGCGGCGAGGCTGGTGGGCGAGAGCCTGATGAGGGCGGTGAGGTCCCGGCAGCCGCTGGCGCACAGGGCCCCGGCCGCTGGCCACGTCGGGCGTTTGGGGGAGGGCGCGGGGCCGGGAGCCGGTCCTTCGTCGGCGTCCACCTCCATCTTGAAGACCCCGCGCAGCGGTGCGGCGGCCGGGGGCGGCAGCGGGCCGGCGCCCATGGGCGCGGGCGAGGCAAAGGGCGCCGCCGAGGGCGAGGGCGTGGGCGTGGGCGAGGGCGAGGGCGCCGTCGGGCGCGGGCGCGGGGCCGGCAGTCGCAGGGGCGGCAGCGGGGTGGGCCGCGTGCTGGCCGCCGCCGCGTCGCCCATCGCCGCGCTGCGCACGGCGCCGCTGTTCTTCGTCTCTACGTGCATGCTGCGTGCGACGCCTGCCAGCCCTGGGCACGGAACATCGCATTCGTTGGAATTCTGAAGCCAACGTTTTATCAAAATCGGCAAATAATTTACTCCGACCCTAGCTCTGGAATAAATACGTCCTAAGGACTGGGTTCTAGATTTTTCTGTGTCGCATTTCCATCAGATGGAAGATAATCGTTCTAACATACTCACCATATCGATTATTGAAAGCTGATCTACAAGGATTATCGAAGGCCCAAATTCATTTGAAAATTGAAGGTTGATCCAGTCCACTTTTTCCACATGTCAGGAAGATTCTCTGTACATTCTGACAACGAATCCAAAATCTTTCGAAACCAGAAAATCTCGAGAAAAATATCCTTTCCTTCTCCTAAATCCAACCACTGACGCAATGTGATCGTAAACAAAACTGCTTGATTATGTTTATTCAATTACGTCAGCACAAAATGGGACGAATTTTTAAAAGCATTTTGCTGGTGAAGTGGTCATTCAAAAGGGTTACATTTTCTTAGACTATTCCACTCGTGAAATTAAAACCAATAGTGTTAAACTATACATGCAAAATGCCACAATCAGGGCGGTGTATCTCAAAAAGTTTATCGCTTTTTCTATCCGATTTTTCTTACAGCTTCTCCCTTGTGGCCAATCATAAACTGTGACTTATCTATCTTAGAAGGCAGCATACATCGATTGCTATGTCGATGTCCTGTAAACCGCGTACGTACTATAACATAACTTCTTTGATTTTAACATAGCTTTCCGTTATTTTTAGTATTTGGCGCATTTTGGAACTCTGTTGGACATGATTTCACTCGTGCTTTGAAAATTTTCAGATGAATTCCCTCCTTGCTTTGCAGGTCGGGAATTTATCGACAATTTTCAAAGCACTCGTGTTATTACCTGTAATGAATATTAGATAATAGTTTGAGAATTATGATCGGCTAAAGCCGAATTAACACCTTAAACTAATTTGCGATTTCAGTGAGTTCGAATTTATCATAAAGAACATTGCAATATGTCGTGTACGCCACATTAGTTTAAAAAAATATCTTTGACGTTAAGGATAGATTAATGGTATGTTTCAATGTCTTTTGCTAACGAACCCTCCAAACGCCTTTCTGACAGACCAAAAGATTATCAATTTAGACATATTTTCAATTGCTCTCAAAGCTGCTGAACTGAAAAACCTCTATTTTAATAAGCCTATAAATTTGCGTTCATTCCTGTTAGGCCTATTCACTTACTATATCTTATTGTTGAAGATTCTTAAACAGTTTAATTTATTACATAACAGATTCGCGTATCGTGTACTGATGGCATACGTTCTTACTAGAAATTTCGATTCGAATTTGCCGAATAGTCGGTATTCAATACTTCGGCAATCGAATGCAAGAAAAGAAAGAATGGAACGGATTGAGAAAAATGATGTAATGATGAATGAGTAGATTAATTTCCCTTCCATTAATTTCCCAAGAAAAGAGAAAATGAACAAACGTATTAGCATTTTCAGATAGCTAACAACAGGATGATCAACCAGATGATTTTTAAAGAAGGAGTCTCAAGAAAAAAGATATGTGTCATACGTTACAGAAAGAAAGAGGAAAATGTAGAAAAAGAAAAGGGAAAATAAAGATTAGGGAATGGAATATGAGGCTAAAGCCGGAACAAAAATAAGAGATAATGGTAGAATGAAAATGCGAGACAGATGAGAGAGGATGTTAAAGAAGGAAGAATCATCAAGAAAGTAACGGAAAAACGTGTGGAGGAAGTAAAAAAGAAAGTGGTGATGAATATAAACAAAACTAGTACTAAATGAAATACTTACTACATGATATAAGGTTAGGAATAGAAATATTAATTTCAATAATATTCTTGATTTCCCCTAAATGAAACTAAAAAGCTAATACTTTATAGAATTACCTATATTTAGTAATATCTAACTCATTTCCCCATGACTAACACTTTAATTGCATCAGAATTAGCTATGAACAGGGCAGGTATATCAATCTACGTATTCTGTAAACAATCCAATTTAGACAATGCTGGATACTTTTTTAAATAACATTTTTAACTCGATGTTGGGATTTATAAATTAAATACCTCACACTATTAATATAACACATTGCCATGTCTTGGGCCTGTCTTGGCATTCATCCAACTTTTTTGTTAGCGCGTATAGATTTATGTTCTGGACAACTTAGGCTACAGTAGTAGTCAGGAAAGTTCAAAGCTGATAAAAGAACTTCATTTTAAAACACGTTAAAAGAAGGAAATAAAAGTTCCATATGTCAGCCAAAATGCTTTTCAGAACTGATGAACATTTTAATACCCAAAAATGTCTGAGTTTGATACTTAAAAATATACACTTCCAAAATGTTTAAGAGCAAAAATTAAAAATGAAATTGTATGAAGTATTTCCAAAGCAGAGTTGACAAAGAATACGTGTGTATACGAATCTAAAAAATTGTACTAAGTAAAAAATTGTACTGGGAATTTTCACCTCAATATTGAAAATATACCAAATTTATGATTTTGTAAGTCAGGTTTCCAAATATTTCCAATTTCTGAGGAACGTCCGTGAACATACACTTATCTCCTCCGAATATACTGGTATTTCCATGTTCCTACCCTTCAATATTCAGAGAAGAAAAACAATAAAAGTGCTAATTTTATTGTTCTTGGAAATATTCGGCGTTTTCTTCTTTTTTATTTTCCCATATAGGGCAAGGAGGAATTATGATGTGATTGGCCACCGGTCAAGTTTAATTGGTTTTAGTACAATTGAGTTCATTTATGCCAATTAACTTACTGAACAAGTTAATTTAATCCAGATACATTAACATTTAGTGTTACCTTTTTATTCAGTTCTAATGTTTTAAATCATAAAACAAAAGACGTTCAGAACAAGAAAGAACCTCATAAATGAAGACCATCCATTCAAGAGCGAGTGTTGCCGGTTTCATCGAAAAATGACATTATCAATGTTATACACCGACGCGAATATTGTTTGTAACACTTGAAAAGTTTTTATTGTATTTTTTGAAACACAAATGTTGTATAATGATCTTCAAAAATACGCGGTAAGCTTGAAAACAGCCACTTTCTGGATGAACGTGTCTTATAAATTCCTGATTCACCACGAACTCACGGAGAGTTTTTCCTAAGTAATAAATTGTTTCAGGACTATATACAAAACATATGTTTTCCTTACTGTTACAGAAAAACAGGATTTTCGAAAATGCAACTAAAAATAAAAGGTAACTCTAACAAAGCAATCACAAAGATGAAACGATAAAAACTGGTTCTTGCCGAAGGATTTTTAAAAATTTGTTTAAAATATTTTTGTAAGCTTTTCTTTGATGAACGAACAGATACAGCAGTTCAACATGATTATTCCCGGGAAAAATAGAAGGGACTGAATTACATTATCTTTCTAGACATTAAATCAATTTTGAGATAAAAACAACAGGATCACATTCTGCTTAATAGAATAACAATAACTATACAGTCATACATAAGAGCACTGCCGATATGGGAGTTGTCACATTGAGAGATTATAATTACGTGCGATGAGAATGTTTTATTTCACAAACAAGTCAATATTTTATTTACAATGTTCCTCTATCGCCCATTGGTACATCAGGCCTCTAAAAATATTCCAGTTGTACCAATAGCCGATTTAGTTTGTTTATATCTATAACGTTGGCGTGTGAAATGACACCTTCCATTAAGCTTATTTTTATCATATTCTTTGTAATTTCTAGACCTTAAACAAAATTTACTCACAAGCATGTAACATATCTCCTTGTAAAGAAGTTTTTCAAAACTTTCAGAAAAAATAAAACACTTAATATAATAAACATTAATCATTATATGCTACATTTCGAGCGCATGCTGTGTATCATTGGATTTTCAATGAACTGTTTGTTAATTGAATCTTATTATACAAATATAATTCCCGCACACTTCGTTTGCGAGACAAAAATTACCCAACTGAATTCACGGAGCAAATTCTGTACCGTATTGAATATATTTATGTAACATAAATATGAAGAACATAAAAATAATGAACGCTAGTATCAAATGTAATGTAATATAATGAAGAACTACATATTACTTTGAGATGCAAGCGAATTCTCTAATGTAATTTTGAACAATGATCTCGGCAGAGCGGTTTCTATTACAAATTGCTACACTGCAAATAAAAGCGAACTGAATTCTTTCTATATGATCAATCATCAATCGCTACACGCTGTCTGGATTCAACATAGTCTAATGGAGTAAATGGGTTTAAATGGATATACAAATAAAGCATAAATGTTCTCTAGAAATAAAATAAATTAATATTCGATCAGACTCCAGCTATTACTTAACGAGAGCACTTCACAATTCAAACAGTTACTTGGAAAATAAACACAGGCACATTGGGTTTGAAATGTTTCATGGAAGACAACATTGCAGAAATATACAAACTGATATGTACTTAATTTGGAACATTTCTTTTATAATACACTATGACGCAAAGCATAATCAATGTTATCAAACTTCGATGCGATCAATTATTACTCCAGCACTGATGCGAAAACGTACAACGCAAAAACTGTAATCAACATTTTCTGAATGTTTCAACGCAAATTCACGCGCAATCGCCAACTAATGATGGAAGTATATCCACTTGCACTCGCGAGAAATTTTACCAAAGGAAAGCAAAATTGTATAATATATTTTTATATGATAATAGTTTCAAAATGCTACCCTCAAATGAAGAGATTAGGTGAAGAATTTGCACGAAAATTCGTTCTCTTGATAAGATTTTAAGTTGGCAGTAAGTGAAATCCTTTTGAAGGTGGGAGAAACGATGTTCACCTGTCAGTGCCGAACGCGCCGATATACAATTGTTTTGAAATGGAGCAAAAAGAAAACTAAAGAACAGGAGAAATTGTGGTCAATAAACTCACAAATGTCACTATTTTGAAATTACCAATTTCATTATTTCCAAGACGTCCATTACTTCGTTAATATGATTGTTAATCAAAGTTTACTTACACAAACTCGAGTGGAAAGCATATATCCAGAAATGTAGGTATTCCAACACGTCACCGTTGTATGATGTAATACGAATAGCACAATGCTACGGCAAAAGAATTACACGCACAGGTCCACAGGCGACTGTACCAGCGAACTCACAAGCGTACGCACGTCTACTCGAGGCAGCACAAGCCTCAAGCCATTTGAGACTATACGGAGAACCAGAAGAGAGATGATTGGCCAGCGGCGCCCACGAGCCCTTCGCTCGCAATTAAGGATGGCCCTAAGAGGACGACGGGCTTCTTCGTTTCTTATTTATAGGAACTTATGGAGTGGAAAGAAGGACTACAACATCAGCTTAAGGTTCATTTTCGCACAGCCGCCGGAGCGAAGAGAAAACTATTTTAAACACGCCCATGTGGAGGGGTATCGTGCGCGGGGCGCGGCGTGGCGCGGCGTGGCGGTGGGGGCGGGGCGGGCGCGTCGCCTGCCTTCGCGGCCACAAAAAGCGGCGGTGGCGAAGCAGCGTGTGCGCGCGGCGCGCGGCGCGCGAGCGGCTGCGCGGCGGCTGCGCGGCGCGGTGGCTGGGCGTGGGCGGGTGGGGTGGGGCGGGGCGGGGGTTGGAGCGGGGACAGGGGCGCAATGGGAGGGGGTGCCCGAGAAAAAAAGAGGGAGGCGGACGAGCGCGCGTCGCGCGTCGCGCTCGTTTGGAACGGATGGCTTCACCCGCTGGGCCCGGCAGTGTGCCAGCAGCCGCATCCCACCCGCCTCGCGGCCGCCCGCGCCCCGCCTCTGCCCCGTCCCGCCCCGCCCCGCCCCCCCCGTCCCGCCCCGCCGCGCCGCGCCGGTAATCGCGCGTTTTGCGACGCGTCGTCGGCCTGCAACGCACCGTCGTGTGCCGGCGGGCGCGCAGGGTTACCTTATGGTAGGCCCATGACGTCGCCCCTGGCCCCCGATGGCATGGCCCTTACCGTTCGTCGGGGTTCTTGGGCTGCCCTTCGAATCTCAGTCCCTTCATATCGAATTACGAGTCACGGAACGTTTCACTTCTTTCTCTTCTTCTTCCTCTCCTTCCTCTTTCTCTTCTTCTTTTTCCTCCGGCAGTAAACTTGTTGGCCTTTTTGCGACTCGTAGATCATTGCATCTTGTTTTGGCTTTTTTCTAGGTGTGTAGAAGAGAAGTTGCTTACGAATATAATAAATTTGCATTCTTGTTACAGGATCTTTTCAATTATGTATTGATTTTTTTGTTGAGATTCTAAATTCCAAAGTTCTCCCAACTGTTCTTGTTTTTTTTAATCTATATCTATTTCTTTTATTACTCTTAGGATCGATCGCAAAACTCTCATTTCAGCAACCTGTACGTACCGATTGATCGGGCTGATGTCACGGCCCTTAATTTTTAAATGGAAAATTTAATTTTGGGGATTCTTAATATAAAGCCCAAACGCAATTTTCCAAATTTTGTCAAAAATTACCCAAATATTTTTTTCTTGGTAAGAGCAAAGTGTAAGACTTCGTAGGTTCGATTTTCATCGAAACCTTTGAAATTTCGAAAATTGGAAATCAATTCATTTCGGTAACAGAAGGGATCACAATGAAGAAATATTTTAGCAAAGAGTAGACAACCCTCCTTGTCGTCCTAATACTTTCTCATTTTAACTTCCTGCATCTTATACGTTTCTAGAGACTCAGAGCTGCATTTGCCTAGCTATGCCGAGAAAATGTTAAAATGTGAGCAAATGGTAGGCGATGCGGCATCTTTAATTTTGTTTTTGGAATCAGCACATTTAACACCATAAGAATTAGGTACACATATCCAAAAAGTTTCTGGGTCGTTGACCTGTTTTAGTAGTGCGAGGAACTTTCTCCCATATGTAGGTTTGAGAAGTCCTTTCAGAAACATTCTCTGTACTGTTCTTGCCGGATTTACTGCACGAGACACGGAAATGTTTCTCTGCCAACCACTTTTGATTTCCTCCATATAATGGCAAAGATCATTGAATGGAATCATAGATCCATGAGCGTAAAGTTCTAAAGGTTAAGCAAGTACACCAGGAAGTAAAGTTGGCTAGGAAAGTCTCTCTGCACCTAGCCGAATCAGGACTTCCTATTAAAAATTGCATTTATGTTGATAGCAACCAGATCACTGAGAAACAAATGAAGTGGACAACACTTCCAGCATCTATTATGATTGTGCTGACTACTTAATTAACGGTTTCAAGCTGCAGCTCGTGCTACCAACATAATTTTTTGTTGCAAGCACTCTCATCAGCAAGGTGCTTCTGCGGAGAGACTTTCCTGATCCTCCATTTCCTGAGTCTTTTCGCTTTATCTCGTGATATTTCGTTATTTTTTCGATCTCCTGGTCCATTCTGTAATCTTCTGGGATAGTAAAATGTAGACCTATATTGCCATTGCTTTTGTTTAGTAATGGCGAGATCTGGAATGTTATGATTCAACCGATGGTCTGGATATTACAATTCTAAAGTACTTACTTATTGGTGTTTTCGATTACCTTGCTCATAATTACTGTACATATTTCAGTGCAGCACGATGTTCACTTTGGCATGACATTGTAACCTGTCGCTGCAATCTTGCTGCAGGCATTGACTACACAGGCACACACACAAAAAGTTGCCAGACCCAAATATTTGACACATGTATGTATTTGGCGTTTTGTGTCGGATGTCCGACTTCGCCGGCCAGCTACCGGTGTCCCCCTTGCCTGGGCCTAGTTAAATGCCCATGCTTGGGGGTAAGAGCGACATGAGGCGAACATGACGTATTCCTTCACCGTAACTAGCGTGCTCCGCCTACTTGAGCTCTTCTTCGTCACACAGCTACAGAAACTGGGACGATTTTAAAGGAAAGCTAAAACTATATTTTTCCTCCACCGGGAATCGAATCCGGGGACCACAGCACGGGAAGCTAGTACGCCGCCCATAAGCCATCTCAGAGGCTAATATTTGACACATGCTTCTCTATATATTTTGACGTGCTGAATCCGAATATGAAGCCAGAATTGCGCCACCACCCTCCAATTTTTTTAAATCGCGAAAAACCAGCGTTGAGGGTGGTTGTTTGAGATTTAAAATAATGGAAGGTGGTGGTGCAATTCTGGCTTCAGATTCGGATTTAGCGCGTCAAAATACGTAGAGAAACCGTAGTATTTGGATCTGACAACCAACCCCGAAAACAAAAAAAATACAATTTCAAATAGTTTTTTGCGATTTAAAAAATGTATGCCTGTGTTATGAGATTACCTGTCTTCTCTAGTTGTTTGCACAGTCTACACTTTCCGTCCTCGGTAATCTTATCTACATGTACGTTACTTTGAATAACCTTATTCTTTAGCGCCTTTTCTTGCCGAGCTAGAAACATACCTTCGGACTCTTTCTTGAGGCAACCGTCCTGCAGCCGAACTCAACTGAGAGTACTGTCCATTTTTCCGATGACACGAAGGGACACGTGGAGGTACGTGGAGTTGCTGACTATGACATGCTACCCTCCTTATGTACTTAATGGAACCATGTCTTTCTTGAAGTTCGTTTGTATTTTTACAGAGGTTGCTTCTCTGCTTCGAGTCTTCTTTATCTGCTGAAGTTCTCAGCCCCGTGGTCCTTCTGATCTCCTGGTGAGAGTCTGTCGACATCGCTGACCGAATGGATGGCGTCATGAGCTGTCATTATTTTTCTGGTTTGACGATCCAGATTATCGACCTCTGCTTGCGCCCTTTTCAATTTCATATTGAGAAGAAACACAAATCGATACAAAAAATTCCGTATTGAGACTACACACATCATATTAAAACCAATCGCCTTCAAATTGAGACTAAGCAATTTCAAACTGAGGAGAAAGTTGAATGTTATTTTCTTTATATCGTGTGTAAATATCTAAAGAACCAGCTTTGTTTTCCGCGTGATCAAAATGTGAGGTTAGTACGTCGTATATAAACTAGTGGTGCTATGACAGCGCATAAGTTTTGGCATTATTTCTAACTGTTGGAATTTTCGAAAGTTCTTTAAACATTTAATCAAAACATTTGGAGAAATTTTGAAAAAATTTTGAAAATGTTGAAGCTTTACGTCCAAAAATCAAAATATCCGCTTCCAACTGGCACGTCCTCGAGTTTCTTCAAATCTTTCGAGTAATATCAATTATGGAGAAAATCCTCTGAACTGTTTAGACGCACTCCTCTGTTTAGACGCAAATCCTCTGAACTGTTTTTGTTTTAGCATTGATCACACAGTCGTTTTGCCGTCAATCGATATATATTATATTATATTTTATGTATCCAGGACTCACAAAACACGAATTTTGTCCACACAAAGCTTGTTAGAGGAAGTATGCACGTATATTTTACAGAAATAGATCGATAGAAAAAGAGAGAGAGAGAGAGAGAGAGAGAGAGAGAGAGAGAGAGAGAGAGAGAGAGAGGAACAGGAATAATCAACTTTTCGTTACCACGGCCCGACAAATGTTCGGTCGAAAAATCGCTTATATCTGTCCCACGATTACAATACGTTTGCATATTACTAAGTAAGGCCAGCAAGTAAAAATAGGAAGCTCACTATATAAAAAGGCGAATATGTGTTGTCTGTAATAATGGCGAGATGCATGAAAGGCGAGGTTCTGGCGCCTTATAATGGGAGCTCTGAGCTAAGGGACGGAAAACCCTAACAGAACATCATGGGTAGACAGGACTCTGTAAGCCACAGTACAGCCAACCTTTCTAGGGCAGTAAACGCTATCGAAATCCTTGTCCTTCAGGAAAAGAGGTTGGACGTAAGGCCAGCGGCTTTACTCTAGAAAAAAGAAATTACAAAGTCTCAATTGAAGAATGCAGGATGGACCCCCATATACCGAACTTTGTAATGTCCAATGTTAATGAGAAAATGATTTAAGAATGGCCGCTTGGAATATACGAACAATGCTTTAGGCGGGGAAATTAGAGAAAATAGTTGAAGAACTAATGAAAAGTGATATGCAAATCGTAGCCTTACAGGAAATACAATGGCCAGATATTCATGTATAGTGGACAGAAAGATATGAAAGGAATAGAGGCACTGGATTTCGGTAAGAGGTGAAACAAGAAAATGGATAATGGGATTTGAGCCAATTAACGATAGGATGTGCAAACTGCGGATAAAAAACAAGTTTTGCAATATAACAATAGTGAGTGTTTATACCCCAACAGAAGACAAGGAACTGGATGAAAAGGAGAAATTCTATAGTTAAATAATGAACGTTTCGACCAGACACCCAAGTGCGATATGATAATGATTATCGGAGATTTTAATGCGAAAATGCGGAAAGAAATGAAAATAGAAAATACATACACATTTTACTTGCAACGAGTGAGAATGGGAGAATGATGATACATCTAGCCCAACTACAAGATCTTACAATAAGCAGTACTAAATTTGCACATAAGAACATTTATAAAGGCACATGGAAAGCGCCGAAGCCAAGTAGTTACTGAACCAAATAGTCATCTCGTGGCTCAGAGCGAAGTCGGTCGCCTTTCACCAAGGAGGCCCGAGTTCCATTCCCGTCGATCCCCGGACAATCTCATGTAAAATTTGTTCCAAAAACCGAGTTTGGCTGCTTTACAAGGGCTAGTACTACCCCTGTGAAGTGTCCTAAACCATACCCCTGTCCTAATTCGTTCCCAATCCTGGCCGCTGTGTAGTGACGCAGGAGCGCGTGATAGGAGGCGCGTTCGCGAAGATGCTACCTGGGGGTCCTCTTGACAACTGACTGCGACGAGACGTGACGGATATGACATAATACTATTGGAGGATTACTCCGAAAGCGCAAAGCGCTCAACACCCCCTCAAGGGGCTTGGAGACGCGTTGCGTCAATTGTAGACGAAACAAATTTAAAAAACATAGATCTCATATTAGAAAACAGAACCAACATATGATAAAGTAGTGACCATACTAAGAAACTTTTAGAACTCAAAAGCACCTGGAATTTACACCATAAATTACAAAAAGGAGCTGAATCACTTAAAATGGATTAAGTAGGAAGTAGGAAGAATAAAGAAAACTACTGTTGAACTGTTTACTGTACAAGAAAAGGAGGAAGAAAAAGTGGGACATGTTGTAAACAAGCAAAACACAAAGTACATGTACTTGACCAGAAACCTTGGACCCTCTTTAAAAGATATACAAAAAATAATTACCAATTCCAAAAGGTCGAAAACTTTAATTATTTAGGATTGATCTTAAATGAAGTAGGTTTAATCGAATCTGAAATCCATGATTGAATAAGAAAAGGACAAAAGGCATATTATGTTAATCTAAAACTGTTAAAATCAAAACTATCAACAACAGATATAGAAATGAGAATATACATGACCTTAATACGCCCGATTTTTAGAAATGCAGTGGAAACGCGGACATTAAATGGCAAAGACATAAGCTATCAAAGAATATTTAAGGTAGATACGAGTAATACGTAAAATATACGCCAATACAAGTTAATATTGATGTACGGACGATAAGAACTAATCATGAAATAGAGGACTTAATAAAAGGGGAGGATCATCAAATTTACTAAAGCTCAAAGAATTAAATGGCTGGGTCAAAGAATGCAGGTAAACAGACTCCCAAAGATGATAATGGAATAGGTGACAACAGGTGCAAGAAAGACAGGAAGATCAAGATCTCGGTGGATGGATGACATGTGCTAAAATTTAAGGGTGTTGGGTGAAAAAGAGGGGAGAGTGACTGTAGAGGATAGAAAAAGATGGATGACTTAATAGAGAAAACCAAGACCCACAAAGGGTTGTAGAGCTAATGGAGAGAGAGAGAGAGAGAGAGAGAGAGAGAGAGAGAGAGAGAGAGAGAGAGAGTAATTGGAGAGGTCTTGTAATGGTAACTGGAGAGGTCTGGATATTATGTTCGCTTTAAAAAATCATCCGTATATTGTTGGGTAATCTCTTAAGGAGTGGTTCAACTTAAGAGATAAGCAAAACCACTCCTTTGTTCTAACAGGAGGCCCTTGCATTTGTAGGGATTGAATGGGCTTACATCTCATCACCATCATCATCATCATCATCATCATCATCATCATCATCATCATATCGTTGAGTAAAGAATCAAAATCAACTTCCAAAACCACAAAGAGATAAAATGAGGGTTAAAAGTAAAAGGATCATTGGGTTTTCATGGCATTATACAATGAAGACTTTCAGTGAAAGATCTGAAACGAAAATCTGAAGAAAATCTTCAAATTATTCTCTCAACAGCATATTTGCGGAAGAATTTAAACGGTTCGATGAACACGCTCGACGATATTCGTAGAGAGAACGATACAATGGAAAGTGCGGGGACCAAAGAAATGCGTCGTGAGTACATGGTGCAAATTATCAAGCGGATAACATACCTACTTTATACGAAGACGAAAATGTCCATTTATTTGTTTAAAGGAAGAACGTACTACGTTCCAAAACAGTTCTCAATAAAGCTACGTATCACTAGAGAGTCGCGGAACCTATGTCCACGTGGCGGGTTGCGTAGCTGCTGTTGGACTGATTTACCATCAAAGGGTATAGCCGAATAAACCGGAGAAAAGTGCCCCCAAACAAAATCGATAATCGCGATGCTCATGTGAAAGAGAATACAAAATGACGTAGATTCACAAAAAACAACCTCCTAGGGCAATCTGTTGCAGAGATACAACGAGAAACGTGCTTTGCATGCTTTACTTTTTCTCAGCATCTCTTGCGTGTATCAGCCAGAAAAAATTGCAGAGACGGGGAAATATAGTTCAATTTGAAGGTATTTTTGTCAACGAATTTTGACGCCCCTCTCGATATTCCCATGGTGCCCCTTCCGATATTCCCATGTTGGAAAGAGATGGGTGGGTTCCTCCGGTGAAAAGAGTTTTGCTCGTTCTGCACAGCTCCAAGAAGTTATAATATAGTTAAAATAGATTGATCAAGGAAGAATCATTAGTTATATCTAGGGGCGGATTTTGATGATTTCAAACATCGCCAACTAGTGATGCTAACCAGCACGTACTTTCTCGCCTTTAGTAATAGTTATGTAATACTATTTTTGTATACCAGCATTATAAATGACCTTTTCTGTTGCAAGAAATCGTTCATAAAAGGGCATTTCACGGCACAAATGATGACGTATTAGATTGTACGGCACGAATGATTGCGTCATTACACATACAGCCAATCGCAGCGATAGAATCGTGGGAGGTAGCTGTGAACGGAACAGCCGACCACCGTTTTCTCGCACAGATATCAAATACCCGAGACGTGACAAGAAAGTTTATTCTCAAAATTACGTTTGATTCTCTTATAAATTTATAATGTTACAAAAACAGCGTATGCAACTCGTTTATAATGTTGTTTTATTACATTCGTACAAATTTAAAAACTCGCTGCTAACGTCGCTCGTTTACAAAAAGTATACTCATGCAATAAAGCTTAACATTATAAACTAATTCCATAAACTAGTATCATGTCACAATTTCTCTCCCAACTATGACATATCAGTCATCATTTTTTGTAAAACTCATTACAAATCGTACAGCATTTGGTAAAAAAATTAAATATTTTCAAACAAATATCAACACAAATTTGAAAATTATAACTGATTTTAATACAGCTATATCATGTCCCAACAATGAGACTAATTCACAGAAATTCTGCTGCCGATTTGTGGCGCGGAATGTCATTGTTGCTTTCCAATACGATATTCCCTGAAGGCTAGCAATTATTATTTCATATATTTCAAATCAATTTTAAATAATTTCTAAAAGATTAATGTGTAAATTTATAACAAAAGGTCGAATGTAAGAATATATATAAGTAAGATATATATAAGTATATATAAGAATATAAGTAATATGAAATAATATACAAATTCTAACTTACGAAGTATCCAACTGCCTAGAATTACGTTCACGAAGCGCAGTAAATTCTGAGCGAGCGATTATTACTGTCGCCAAATATCACAAAACATACAAATATATTCAAAAATTCAACATGATCTTATTTGAAGCTCTGCTTTTGATAAAAACATTTCATTAAAACAAAAAATTGTATCTTCAGAATTGTATTTGTTTGAAGACGCAGAAGACGAAGTGCAGTAAATTCGGAAAGGGCGAATATGTTTGTCGCCAAATTACACAAAAACCCCTCATATTTACCAAACATTCAACATGAGATCAAAGATCTGTTTTTTGAGAAACACATTTCTTTAAAAAAAAATAATTGTATCTTCACAATTGTAGCCGCCGAAATTTTTTAATTTTTTTAAAATTTTCGTAAAATCCGGCATTGCAACGAGCTTGAGACCTGCACCATTCTCTTAAGCGTCTTTTACGCTATCTCAGGTTCCATTTTAATAAAAAAAATGTTTTGCTGTTTTTAAGAAAAAATGATTTAAAGAAAATAAAAATTGCCAATGTTTGACACAAAATTTTTCACAAAATGTCATGTTGTAAAAAAATCGAACATGACATTATTATTCGTCGTGGGACAGATATAAGCGATTTTTCGACAGAACTTTTGTCGGGCAGTGGTAACGAGAAAGTGAATTATTCCTGTTCCTCTCTCACTCTCTCTCTCTTTCTTTCTATCGATCTATTTCTGTAAAATATACGTACATTATTATTATTTTTTTTTTTTTTTTTTTTCATGAATACAATTCATTAAGAAAAATTGAGGAGGCAGGTTCATCTTTGGAGGATTCTATCTTTCCTAGTGGAACATACATTATAATAATAAAGGTGCTTTTCGACTCCTCCCTGTGATTATGAGGATTTGTTAGAGGATTTATAGTTTACACAGAGAGGGATACTAGATTGTGCTTTACAATCAGCGGTTAGATGATTTGAGGGAGGGCGAACGACGAATGACGAAATGTTACGGTAATTCCTGTTACTATTCCTGACATCTGTCCTGACAAAAGTCATCATGAACATAGAACGGTCATTTGTGTTTTGTCTCGTTTAAAATTTTACAGACAACTTACACAAGTATTTTTCTTATAAGATGTATTGATACTTTTGAAATTTGCAAATTCCACTGTTACTCCAGGAATTAGTTTTCTGTCCTTGCCGTGAAGCTTATTTTTGCCGCAGTATTGCAATACTTTCTGTTTACTACGGAAGTACGGTAAGTACGCTTCTCTTCAGCAATGGTGAGATGTGGAATGTTATAATTCAACCGATGATCTGTATGGATATTGAAATCTTAGAGAACTATTTTGGTGTTTTCGATTACCTTTTAATTAGGCATATTCCCCGGATTGCCCCATGTGTTATGTTGTTTTCTTATATTGACTGCTTATTCCTCGCTCTTGTTCGACTACTTCTCCCTTCCTCTGCTTCTTTTACCCCCTCCTCTGTAGACGCCTCACAATCACTTTTTATCTTCATTTGGCTTTATGATTGCGACGCTGGTGGTCGATTTAGAAATGGCTCGTTTAGAGTCCCTTTCTTTTTTTTTATTTGTTTATGGTTTTCACTTGTGATTTTTTAATATTTTTTTCCTTTCTTTGTCTCAGGTAAGACTTGTACTTCGTTATATGTTATATTTTACACCAATTGAGATTTTGTTGTAATCATACTGTTCTTGTTTTTTAACATTGGACAATTGTAATTCTAATTTTAAATTTTGCTTTGTTTGTATTGTTATATCATATTCAAATTTTTACGACGAAAGAAACATTTTTCATTGTTGAAACTTATTGATTACAGGACACCTGGTAATGCGACCACGTGTCGCGATATAGACAATCACTTTTGGTTTCTCTTTACTTTTTAAATACTGTATGAACCTCTGAAACATTATTGTCAAGCATTGCATTTGGAAGAACCCTATATACGCAGTAAATTGTTGAAGATGTTACAACCTAAGCGTGTGTTATGTATTTCCATCGTAGAATTCATACTGACTTCTCATATCATCAAAGAATTCTCATAGACTTTTTATTCATTTTCAAGATAATAAGTTATGATTATATAAATTGTGACTTTGCAACCTGGAGTAGATAAATATCTTGATATTTTTCCTGTTGTAATGTCGAGGTCCAAGGGCGTCAAGAGAGTATGTTGACGAAACGTTGACATATATACTAATTAAATAACGCAGGATACAACGTAGATTTATTTTTAACTAAAGGAATCTCAAAATCTTCAGGATGGGGTAGGGATTCTGGAGCTCAAGAAAACGAGATTATCTTTCTCCCCAAACATAATATAGAGCTTTTACTTTACGAGTCATACATACAAGTAACTCGTAATTTCAGATCCAGAAAGAAGATTTTTAGTGCATCACGCATTTTTATATGATTTTATTATTATCTACATGGATTCTACAATTGTTTAAACAAGTTAATGATATGTTTATGTTGTACAATTATATAAATAATGCTGCTAAATTGCTTCGTATATATATTGTCAAATTTGAGACTAAGTAATCGAAGAAAAGTACTTTAAGGTACTTGAACCAGAAATTGTGGCTCTACTGTGAGGAACGTTTACAGTGAGTAATGTTGAATTAGTTTGAAAAGCCATTCAGCAAGCATTTACCCTAGCGAACATAATTGATGGCTTCGGAATTTCGGCCTTTCAATGGTAACAGCTCTACTGAAAATTATATCCTGTTGTTTAGCAATAATGACAAAATCGTAATGGACATTTTTAGGATTTTCCAATAGACATTGAAGAAAATCATACACACTCTACTCTATATTATCCAATACTGGAAGCTTCACTATTAACTCTGAAAACAATCTACACTAATCCTGAACAGGAAAATGACATGTCGAGGGCACAAGAATGGAAAGCCTGGGATATGACTGTTACATTTTCATAAAAATGAAATTGAAATTGCACATCGCAGACAATAGGAAAAACCATTTTAAATATATTAAAAATATATAAGTAAAGGTTTGTTCAGTGAAGTAATGAAAGTCCGCAAAAGTAATTGAGATTTCTTAGAAGAATGATAGCTGCGGTTTTGTTTTAAAGATGCAGAGAAAACATTAAATAACACTCTTGTATCATTCAATAACCATTATCTTTAGGATAATGTATTATTTTAAGCATTAAATTGTAATATATGAAGTAAATAACGCATCGTATTCTGAAAAGATAATGTAGTACGTGTTGCTACCACATTTAATTTCGTAATAAGTGCAGAAAAATATAATAATGAAAATGCGAGTATTGGGTCAAATATAAGAATATACTTTTTTAGGAAAGCCTCTTATATAGAAAAAAAATATTTTGATGGCAGATTTCAATTTTTTTTCACCAGGAAACAAAAATGGAACAAAAATTAGTTGAATAGCATTTGTATAAATAGTCTTGATTCTATCGATCAATGAAGTATCACATTCATTCTATATTATTCCTGAGACAATGCAATTATCGTCAACCAAATAAGTAAATAAGATAAAATATGAATTATAGAGGATACGTCTGGTAAAAAAATATAACACGCGCGGTAATTTGAAATACGAGTCATAGCGCACAAATATTACCGTGGTTCATCCAACACGAACAAAACCGCTACAACAACAATAACAAAGCAACAACCGATCATATGATGGAGTGTGTACTGTTGAATGAAAGGGAAGAGAAGAGAACGCAAGCGCGCGGAGAAGCGTACATATGTTCACACGTGTTACAGTCTGGCGAGAGAAAAAAACCGTTCACAAGAAAATTTCTCGCCAGCCGAGTAAAAAAGCGCAGTTGAGGGAAGTGCATACAGCCGGGCAAAAAGCAGAGAGATGGGTGAAGGGGCTGATGGCTGCTATCACTCGAGTCGGTGCAGCGGTGGGCGCTCGTCACGCTGACGCCGCCCCTCCCCCACCCCCTCCCTTTCTCACCCCCCCTCCCCCGCTCCACCGCTGCCGCGCTTGCACTTGTCCTCCAGGGAGCCAGCCTCATGGCACCCACTCCCCAGCACCCACAGCTCTTTCTTCAGCCAACGCCTTCCCCGACCCTCGTCGAGGTCATCCAATCTGGCACAACCGCTCCATCTCCGAGAAAAACTATAAAATACCACCAATAATTCTTAATAATTATTATTTGTGGTCCTACAGCTTTGAATTGCTGTGGACACGTAATTATTCAAACCATCATAATAAAGGAATCGGTTGTAAACGTTAATACGTTAAGAGACAAATAATTTCAAAGGTATAATTACCTTTGAAATTATTTGTCTCTTCGAGTTCCTCGTGCTGAATTCTTCTTTTTAATATATCACCTTCTACGTACGTACGTATTAAAGAGATAGTATTGTAATGCTGCAGCAGAAAGTGGAGATTTTCTCCAGAAAAACACGCACTGGTGAGCCATGACATCGAAAACGTGGATAAAATTCCTCACACCTTGTGTCGTTAGTTCGTCCGTCCGTTCGTGGTCAACATTAGCGCCTTACCCTAAAACGTTCAGACGATTTTCTCCAACACTGATATTCCCTGAACAATAAGGCACGAATTTGAAACGGATATTTTGTTTTGCAGAATTTGAGGGAATTGAAATGAAGCCTTAACAACATTTTCAAAATTTTCTCAAAAATGGCTCCATATTTCGAAAATTGCAAAAGTTCACATTTTTTCGGCATCTTCCTGCAACTACAACATTGAAGATATGTTTTTTTTTCTTAACGAAATCAGTTCTTTAAAGTCACATTTTTCATAGGGACTTTAATGTTTCGAAACCATGAGTAGCTATCCTATAATTTTGAGTGAAATATAGCCAATCTTCTTCTGCACTTCAAGTGTTAGGTTGTAGCATTTGTTCCGGTGTCCACTTCCTTCTGGGCCTTCCTACATCTTTTCTTTCCCTGCCATCTGTAGTCCACTGCAAGTGCCAGAGTCTGCTATCGGACATTCTTCTTAGATGTTCATACCGTATTTTCTGATTTCTTTCCAGTTTCTCCAGCAGCGATTCGACCCCCAGTTTATTTCTTATCTCTGTGTTTTTCTTGCTAAGATGTTATAACCTACCTAGAGTACTTCTCTCAGAAATTTCATTTCTGCTGACCTGGATTTTAGAGTTTTTTTTTTTTGACATCGCTATTTTTTCATTTCCGTACATTAACCCTGGCACAGCTGCTATGTTCAAGAATTTTATTTTTTAGATATCTGTGTATCGTGCCACAGATATCTCTAAATTTATTTAGTCTTTTATCTAAATCTATATCTCTCTCAAACAGGAAGTAACAACCTAGATATTTAAAATATTTTACAGCTTTAGTTTTTTGTGTATATTTTAAAAACATATTCTATTGCAGTTTGAATTAATCTATATACTGCTATCTGTATTTTGTCTTCAGCGTCAGCGCAGGCCTAATTTTTGTTGAACTCCTTCAATTTTTGAAAATTGCAAAGGTTTCAAATAATGCGAGAGTGTGTATGGCATTGTAGCCCCAGTGGTTTTTCACAGTCTTCAGCAATTCTTTTTTTCTTAAATTCATTCTTATGGTTGTTCTTGATCTTGTTGGTTTGCGTTTCCCGGTTCTGGAAACGTGTTCAATAGACATTGATCAATGAGCACTATCCATTGATTTACCCTAAACTGTCTCATTGAGATCAATATTGTCTCTCAACGCTATCTCCATTCAATATTAATAATAAAATATTTTTGCATTTTTTACTTCGTTTCATAAGTGTTAACTTCATTTCAAACAAGAGCAATTCTTATTTCAGAAATTTTTTCGCGCCTCTAGTCACTCGTCAGCATGTATCTGAAATACAATATTTAATATCAATTCTTTTTCTTTATCTTTTTCTTCATTCATGCGAGTACGCTTCTCCATGTTCATGTTAATACTTCTGATTTTCTTCATATTTCTGTTTATTTTAATTTATTTTATTTAATTCATTTCGTAGTTCTTAAAGATTCCTTTGTTCTTAATCCATCTATGTTACTTAGAGCCGACCACATTTCAGCTTTATTTTCTATCTTATCACATCACTCCCGCATCTATTTTTTCGCGACATATTTAAGGTCACTATTATCGTCGCATAATTTCGTAGGCAGATTTTCATTTAAAAACTGTTTGCACAGTTACAACTCTTTTCAATTCTTTGAATAAATAATTGGCGTACATTACTACCCTAATATCGGTGTGTGGTGAGTAAGCCAGAGGATCAGTTGCAAATGATTTTCTGTGGAGCAATTACCTTTCAGGTGATGAAGATGTCAACGTCTGGAAGGAGAAAACACGTTATTTAGAGCATCATTAACTCCCACAGGACCATACCTTCCAAACAGAATCTTTTAAACAGTCATTAGATTCACGCTGTCCAAAAGTTGAACAATTATTCAGATTCTTCTCAGAACTTGTGAAATACATTTTTAGGTTGCTGATAACGAATTTGATATCAAAACGAAAAATATAACAATTGGCGAATCCAATATTCGGACATTTTATTAAACATTGTCAATTTTCTGGAAACGCATCACGCGATTTTCTCAGTAGAGCGTTTTCCTCAGAGGCCTACCCCCAGCGGAGTCTGAAGGATTTTTTCGATGAGGCGTGACCCGTGGGTGTCTTCTGATTCGATCGCAACTTTCTCCATCAGATGTTGGCCTCAGACAACTACATCCGATCTGCCCGGCTATCTCTTTAGGACGTGACATTGCCGAGAGGTTTTAATTTTGCGGGGCGGTTTCCAGGGCCCTTTACATGTCACAAGCATGACATGGTCATGGCAGGATTTCCTTCTCTCCAAAAAGTCAACGGATCTCAGCTGGGACCGAACTTGTTTACTGGTGGTTCAATGAGTGCACAGAAGTGCAGAGAATTCAGTTGGTACGTGCAGTTCAAGAAGAAGTTGAAAAACACAATCAAATATTTGCATTTTCTGTCAAAATGGAAACCATTTCATTGTTTCTGTATTCTTCCCGAGTTTCCGAGAACCTAACAAAACCACAGACAGCTCTCACATGGCGGGAGTCTGCATATTTTTTTCAATTTCAGCGCACATTGGAAAAATATTGTTTCCCTCCATGAAGCAGAAATTTAAGTCATCTACTTCAATCGGAAACTACATACTTAACAAAACGCTGAAAATTTTAAGTTAACACACAACAACACGTTGCTTCGAAACCACTGACTTTCGACTAGGATATACAAGCAGCTATAGAATGTAGCCCGCATTGCTTTTGCCATTATATGAAGTAGGTCCCTCTGTACAAGATTCCATGTTACTAATAAATCTGTTTTGAAACTTTTATTTATTTATGTACTGTTGATTCCGGGCGCGTCTACTGCTAAGGTTATTAGTCCCGCAAGTGTAGTGAATGTTTTCAACGCTGAATGATCCCCTGCTGGCTGGCGAGATACGGCCCCGACCAAACGTCGGCTAACGAGAATTTTTCCCAACCATGTATTTCCCACCAAAGTGGCACCGCCCTGGCCGGGACAAGCTCTAAGCTCCCGACTGGTCTCCCGACATGTGTGATAGTGTAGTACATTTAAGTGTGTGTGTGTGTGTGTGTGTGTGTGTAAGTAAAGGATGAGGATAAAACAAGGAAGAGGAAGGAAGGATCGCGCGCGTTTGTTAGGGTACTGCTCCGGCATTCACCTGGTGTTGATCGGTAAACCACAGAAAACTACCAATCAGAGCAGGCGGCCGCCAGAATTCTCTTCCAGACAGCGGCTGAGCTGATTGGTCCTCTAACTTGGGTCGAAAATGTTGCCACCGTCAGGACTAGAACCCTAAGGCTTCAGGATCAGAGGCACTGAAGTCACATCAATTGATGCCCTGCGCCACTGCAGCCGGTGTAGCAGGTTCGAGTGGGGATGGTTGTTTAAGTGTGTTCTGACATTTTGGGCCGTCTCACCTATCACGCATCACCCTTCCGACAACATCCCTTCGTTCCTGGCCGGTGCTGGTGACGTAGGAGCATGCGCTAGAGGCATGGACGCCTTACATGATATATCGCCACTCCCTTAGCCTATTACCGTCTCTCACGCCGGTAGCGGCTGGCGACACCAGGTGGCGATCCGGCACGGTCTTATGGGAAACAGCGGAGCGCTGCCAAGGCGCGGCCATGGTCCATCCACGGGATCCATCCACGGCCATGGTCCATCCACAGGCGGGCATTTTCGGGCTCATAGGCTACACCAAGGCGGATTTAGTAAGTACATTCCGAAGATACAGCATCGCGGGTAACTTCAGTGTCAGAGTGGAGGAACTACGGTAAGGGCCGTTGGGCCGCCGCGCCTGGGTATTGGCAGTGTCAGCCAAGGTTCGGCCTACTTTAATGTCCCCACTCTGTGGTACGAGCGGACAGAGAATTAAAAGAAATGTTTTAGACTGATCACATAAATTAGATGGTATACTTTAGAACTGAAATGAAGGTCACTACAGGAAATTAATAATAATAATAATAATAATAATAACAACAACAACAATAATAATAATAATAATAATGATGATAATAATAATAATAATAATAATAATAATAATAATAATAATAATAATAATAATAATAATAATAGTCTTAGATCGAAGATCTCCATTTAGTAGATATGAAATCATAATCACTTGCCTATAAAAATAATCCAAAAGGGCATATGGCAAAGTTTAAAATAATGAACTCGGACAGATTTGGCAGAGTTATCCTCAATATTATTAGTTTAATTATGAAGAGATAATAAGTTCAGTGTGTGTCATTACTTCTTACCTTTTCTGAGCAACTTTCCCCGGGCCAAAAGATCTCTGTTAGAATGACATGAGAAAGAACTTCTCTAGGGTGATGGTCTGAGTGATTCTGTATGTCATTTGAGGGTGAAGAGAAAACTACTTTTAACGCCCAGAAGCAAAACAAGCTTACATTTAAGATATTTTGTGGATCAAAATACGCGAATCGAAATAGGGATAGATAGGGCCACATACTACAGCATAATAAATATTCTACAATATTTATATGCCTCAAATATGATAAATAATGGATGAATGATTACATTTTATTAATTTTGAATGAGGGTCTTCATTAAGAAAGATAGTATTTTCTTTTATCTTAACAGCGAAATATCTTACTCGATTTGTTATTGACTCAAAATCTGCAGCAAAATAATAAATTCAAAGTTTTAGTTCTAGTGCAATGTTTATATCGCACATAAATTAAGTATATCTATAGTGCTATCAGAGATTTGAATTGTGTTACGCAAAAATGGAATGAGTACGGACTGTTTGAGGTCAATTCTCGACACACGCCGGTACCTTTGACATAGGGCCGGCACAATCACTACTTGCCGAATTTGCTTTTACTCCCATTCTTAGGGTCTGATGATGGGCTACATCCTTGTTTCCATGTGGCCCATCCCCCATCAAGTAGAAATATTCCGGCACTATTGCGAGTATGCGGATGTCAGCAAAGGCGCAAACCAGTTTGTAACGCAGTTGGGAATAATGTAAAGAATTATTTTATTAGTGTTTTTTGTGTGATACAATAGTGAGCATTTTTTGCTCTTGCAGGTCCTAGAATGAGAGTGAGCAGTAATGGTAGAATGGGAGAGTGCGAGAGGCATACTAGTATTGTTATTTTCGCCTGATGAAGCAATGTAAGATTGTGTGTGTGTGTAAGAGAGAGAGAGAGAGAAAGAGAGAGAGCGAACGAGCGTGCGTGCACGCGCGTGAGTTCTATGTGTTTTGGTACTGACGGTGATGCGAACGCCTGATGAATATAGTAATAACTACATCGCATGTTGTGCTTATAAACATTAGCACGGATGGAAAATATGCACTCTCGAACAAACCAATGTTAACTAAAACCATTGACTCATAAGACTGAATATATATATATATATATATATATATATATATATATATATATATATATATATATAATTATGCATATTTATATTTGCACTTGAAAGTGAGGAACATTCAATGCATATCAATTGAGAGTTACGCGTATCAACTTACGTATATTAATTGAACAAAATCAGTTACTGGAGGATACAATATAGATAAGAGAAATCACATTTACCTTCATTAGGAATAGGTGATTGGAGAAGGAAGGATCGCGCGCGGTTCAGAGAACCTTGTTTACGGATCAGTCCGGGCATTTGACTACATTTAACGTTAAACATATTGTTTAAAGTTACCTTAATTAGAAATACATAAGTAAAAAGGCGTTGGATAATTCATTCAACCCATCAAAACAATTCAAGCATGTAAAATCCGTGTATATTTTCGCAGACACTCTAAAAACATTCCCTCATCGCGTGCTCCTAATTGAAGCGGAACGCGCTGGCCAGGGTCAAGGGCCTCGCAACCTGCAGCCAGCGCGATTCGCTTCCATCACTGTGAGCTTCATGAGGCGAACGACCTCTGCACACGCGCTCGCGGCCCGCGCCTCCCCCGCCCCCGAACCCGCCCACGCCCCCAGCGCCCGTGCCCCGGCCGCTGCTTCGCACTCGACCTCGCGCCGCACCCGTGCCTCCGCCCCCACACTTGGCGCTCATTTGCCCCGCGCTCGCCCTGCCACCGCAACCGCCGCTCCGCGCCGCGCCGCGCCGCGCCGCGCCGCGCCGCGCCGAGGCGGCGGCGACACGAGGCCGTGCCAGACGGCGACCGCGGGCGGGGGCGGGGGCGCGCGAGGCGGAGGGCCCGGCAACACGCGAGTGACAGGCGCCGCTGTGCGCCGCCTTCCCCTCCCCGTCAGCCCTCTCCTCCACCTCCACCCCCTCCATGCCCTCCTCTTCCTTCGCCTTCGCCGAGGCCTTCCCTTCAGCATTCGCCTCCGTTACCATCTCAACCTCAACCTCCCCATCATCATCATTGCCTCTGCCTCTTCCTCCGCCTTCGTCTATGCCTTCCCTTCAGCATTCGCCTCCCTTACCATTTCACCCTCAACCTCCCCTCACCCTTCGCCTCCGCCACCGCGTCCATCATCATCATCATCATCATCATCATTTCCTCTGCCTCTTCTTCCGCCTTCGTCTATGCCTTCCCTTCAGCATTCGCCTCCTTACCAACTCAACCTCTCCCTCACCCTTCGCCTTTGCATCCACGTCGATCATCACCACTGCCTCATCCTCCGCCTTTGCCTCCGCCTCCTCCTCATCCTCCGCCACCATCACCACCTCCGCTTATCCCTCTCCGCCACCGCTTCTGCTTCTTCTCCCACGTTAGCCTTCACCTTCGCCTCCGCTGCCGTTCCCGTCACCACCACCGCCTCCGCCTTCACCTACGCCTCCAGCTCTCCCTCACCTTCGGCCTCCGCCACCCCTTCCCTCTCACCCATCGCCTTCGCCACCGCCTTCACCTCCATCTTCTCCTTCGCCACTGCCCCTTCACCTTCGCCTCCCCCTCAAAGTCCTCCTCTGCCACCGCCTACAACCTCCTCTGAGCCTCCGCCTTCGCCACCGCCGCAACCCGCCTGTCGCGATGAGGGAGTTGCTGGGCGAGAAGTTGCGAGTGTCTGCCCCGGGCGACGGCCTGTGTGCGACGAACTTCTTCGCGTCATGGTAGCCTGGCCGATCAGTCATCACGAGAGTTTACCATTCGCTAGATTCCAGTCCTGTAATGTACGAGTATGTATTAAATATGCAGTAAGATTTCGAAAAATATCGCAAAATTTCACCATTATCTAGGGAAAATATTCGAACTGAATAAAGCTAGCAATTTGCACAAACAATCAAAATTAACATTTTCCCGTTCTGTTAGATCAATAAAACGGACATAGTTTATAAGGTTTACAACAATATTGTACATCGCTAATGATATTTTCCTGTGTTTTGAGTGAAAAATGTAAAAATATTTTCACTTGCCCTGTCCAGAAAAACTACTGGGTGATATAGGCGCACAATTCTCTATAATTAACTCCCAAACAAAAGAGAAGTACCGATTGGGTCCAAAGAATAATCGATCAGATAGTGTACACTCAAAACGTCACCGACGCAACTAATTAAAGAGACTGGGGTATAAGTTGATAGCAGAAGTCGGTGCTACCTTTCCTCAAGGAAGGGAATATCAGCGGCTTTGTGAACAAGTTGCTATAGTTTCCGTTAGTCCGTAGATTTTCCGTCCTCTTTCCGCCAGTTTAAAGTCCTGTAATTAGAGCTGACATATTATTACTCAAAATGCTCTTTTGTGTTTGTTCCGGAAATGTTTTGTTCGGAGGTTTATAGGCAGATATTATAATATCCACATGATCTGAGTTTATTTTTATAACGACCGTTTCTAGATTAACTGAATATGGCGTGGTTAGTTCCTGATGTTGAATGTTCTTCACTATTATTGCTACACCGTGAGATGGCTTTTATGCTGCTCTGTCCTTCATGTGTTATGTAGGTTCCTTAACCTGGGATGTTGAACTGTTTTCCAAGCTTCGTATATTGCTCTCGAAGTAAGTTTCACTAATGCATACAAGATATATTGACCAGTTTGTGAGAAAAAATTGAATTCATTGTCTTGCCTTTTTAGCCCGTTTGCGTTCCAGTTTAACGTTTTTATATGATTTATTTTATTTCCTGACATTAAAATATTCCTGGATCTAAGAATATTTTCTATTTGAGCGATAATAGCTTCAGTTATTTGTGTTACTGTTTCTGTCATTTGGTTTGCAGTAACACGTATATTTCAAGAAACCTCTTCGCCTTCATCTTCTGTTAGACTTCCGGCCCTCATAGTTTTGCCTTGGCTTCTTTTATTGTATCAGCCCAATTTCTTCCTCTTTTCTTCGCCATCTTTTAACACCTATGTTTCTCAAATCTTCCTCCATCTCATCATTCCATCTAATCTAGGCCTATCTCTTCCTCTCCTACCCGCCATGCTCCTTACGTATACCTTTCTAACGGCTCTCTATTCATTCATTCGCATTAGGTGACCCAACCATTTTTGTCTTTTCACCATAATATTTGCAATTATTTTGGGTGTTTTAAATAGTTCTACCAATTCTGTGTTGGTTCGACTTCTCCAGATTTCATTTTATTTGATTGGGCCAAATATTCTTCGTAAGAGTTTACTCTCCAAACAGCTAATGTTTTCTTTGTAAGAGTTCAAGTTTCACTGCCGTACAATACTACTAATGATGGCGTTATATAATTTGAATTTATCGATTTTTGAGATTATTCGAGCTTTAAAGATTTGGTAGAGACTACCGTAACATTTATTAGCTGCCGCTATTCTCTTCATAATGTCCTGCTCTGTAACGTTGTTTTCCATGATTAGGAATCCTAAGTATTCGATGTAATTAACTCAGTCAAAATTTTTTGTTTCCTAGTTTCATATGTTTTGGTTTATTGATACTTTGTTCTTGTTGTTCTCATTTATTTTGTTTTCTGTTCGTTTATTTCCAAACCCATTCCTTGAGCTCTTATCATCAGCTGCAATGCTTCTTCTATGTGTTGCAGTATTCTACTAATTATCACTGACATCTGCATAATTCACAATTTGCACAGTTCTATTCAAAATTGTTCGGTTAGGATTGATCTTAATAATCTGTACTATTTTCACAAGGCCTATGTTAAACAACACAGTAGACAGTTCATCTCCCTGCTTTAATCCACGGTTTGTTATGAATTCCTTAGATATTTTCCCCTAAAATTTAACGACATTACTCGAGTCCTGAAGGGTAATGTGGATCAAGCTTACCACTTTTAAACGGAGCTTAAAATTCTTATAATGCCTTAATCATTTCAATTCTGTCTATAGTATCATATGCTTGTTTAAAATCTATATACAGTTGATGTATCTCTACCTTCTGTTCGTATGCTTTCTTTAAAATTTATCTTAGACAAAATATTTGGTCCGTGGTGCTTCTGCCCTTTCTAAACTCGCATTGGTAATACCCTGCAATTTGATCATAATGCCTTCTCAACTTTGTAGCTAGAATTGTTGAGAATATTTTAAAAACGGTACTCAACAAAGCTATACCTCTGTAGGTTTTACATTCTATTCTGCTCCCTATCATCTAATCATATATATATATATATATATATATATATATATATATATATATATATATATATATATATGTGTGTGTGTGTGTGTGTGTGTGTGTGTGTGTGTGTGTGATTAAAAGTAAGATTTGCCAATCTTTTGGCATTCTTCCTTCCCCCATATTATACATATTAAATTATGTACATTCAATTCAATAACTTTCTTGGTCTTACGTCTTGCTTCCTGATACTCCTCATTAGTCCTTAGTCACTTAGTCCTCTTTATTAACATATTTCTTTTACTTTTAACATACAAGATGGCGCCAACATTATTAACATACAAGAAGTCGCAAACTTAAGACCCACTACAAGTTTATTCAATGTTATTGGGGTACGTTTCATACAAATTTTAGTGTTCATTTGTATTTCTTTGTTTACTCATATTCTAATTATATCTGTTCGATCATTTTTACCATTAGTAGAGCCACTGAAGTTGGGATGAAGTAGTCCCAAAACACGTATACGGCTGTGTTTTTTATTAAAATTTATATTGTAATACTATTTTGGAATTATAATCTCCGCAATCCTTTATTTATAATCATGGATTGCCACAATATGTCTGCTGCCACCACGGATTTTTATTTCTTTATTATTTTTTTATTTATTTTCCTTTCTGCTCTCACTAATATCACCATTCTACACACACTCATCAAAAACCACGTTTTCCTCCTTTCTTTCTTCTTTTACCCTAAAACCTTTGCTGAGGTTATCATACTCATTTTAATTTTATGCCATCTGTCTTCTAATTCTCTCTCCTATGCCCCTGGGGATTCTTACTTGGAAGTCTTCTATTTCATCCTTGAATTTTTCTACTATCGCCACTTCGCTACATCTTTTCGTATCTTACAACACTGTCAGCTTTCTTTGTTCTATTAAGTGATATTTTGTCTATATTTAGCTCTTACAAGGAAATTATCACGGTCTGGTTTTCTCAATGTTCCAACGTCATGTTACTTTTATGACGAGTATCGATCATTATATGGTCTATTTGGGTACATGTTTTTTTATCTGGTCCCCTTAGGGTCATTCCATGCAAAAAAGTAGATTTTCTGACACGACTCCTTCAAACTTGAAAATATCTTGGTATATTGTTGTTCATGCCTACATCGACGAGGTACAATATCAAAATTTTATAACTGATTGTTCGGCAACAATGCACTCTTAAAATCTAAGACTTCTTGTGAACACCCCAATATTCTTTAATATTTTTGCCCTCATATAAACATTTCTACAAATTCTAAAAATTTGTGAGTATATATAAGACACGTAGTACAATTATTCATTAAATATAAATTTTATATCGTACTATTCTTGGCATCCAACAATAAAAACCTTCTTTAAAACGCAATTAACCGCAAGAGAAACTTTCAAAATTTATGAAATTCTGCTATAATATTGTATACAGAATGTGCCAGAAGCTAGTAAATTTTCCTCATGATATCTTAAAAGGAACAAAAATGATCATTAAAAATACTCACCTGAACTTAAAAAAGCAGTATGCAAAGAACAAATTGGGAGCAATTTTTGAGAAATAAATTGCGCAAAATTACTCAAAAACTACTCTTATTTTCGAAAAGTTGCACATGAACTTATTTAACATTCATCTTTAAGAAATCTCTCACAAATATTATAGTTGTAGGAAGACGCCACAAAAATTCCGCACATTTTCAATTTTCATAAAATCTGAGTCATTCCAATCAGTGAGAACAAACTTTCCGTAAAACCTGTATCAAATTCAACTGAAGTGCCAAGTGAGTATTTTTAATGATAATTTTTGTTCCTTTTAAGATATCAACATGAAAATTTATTTCTAGAACTATCTTCTAGAACATCCTGAATACAATGTTATTGCAGATTTTCATAAACGTTAAAAGGTTGTCTTGCGGGTAATTGTGTTTTAAAGACGTTTTTTATTGTTGGATGCCAAGAATAGTACGATATAAAATTGATATTTAATGAATAATAGTACTACGTATCCTGTATATACTCACACATGTTTAGAATATGTAGAAATGTTTATATGAGGGCAAAAATATTAAAAAATATAGGGGTGTTCACAAGAAGTCTTAGATTTTAAGAGTGGATTGTTGCCGAACAATCAGTTTGAAAATTTTAATATATTTTGACGGTATGGGTTGTCCGCCCTATGACCAACCTCCAACCTAGAGAATCAGAATTTGTATAGAGTTTCCTCCCCTAGAGATATTGTCTTTATTACCCCTCCCAGAGCTCTCTCCAGCCATGATTTTCTATCAGGACTTTCCTTCCCTTAGCCTTTGCTCTAAGTCGCCTCGGTTCGGGGGGACTCCATAAATATTGCCTTCATTGTCTCTAGTCTGTACATCTAAAGACCATTCGCTATCCTCCACCTGCGACCCGCTCGCTCTGAGATTTGTAATTGAGGCTCGCCCTGAGACTCGCCCTGAGATTTGTAATTGTTTGAGATAAATTTGGTATGTGTCATCTTTCAGGAAAGAATTCTGTCCTGTTTAATAATCTTGTTTCATCACTTTTATTTTTACTAGAACTAACTGAAGGGAATATAGTTTCTGTTCACCATGAACATTGCGTTAATTTAATTCGCGGGGAGCGAGGACAAAAATTATCATTTGGACTGTCTCCTTGAATGCAGGACAGGTCCTGTAATTGGCCGTGTGGTTACCCTGGCAACAACTGGACAGGCGAACCTTTACTGATTTTGTATTCTGAATAATGATGCATACCTGAGCGTCTTACACATCCAGAGTCTACATAACAATTTGCCTGCATAGATCTTATCCTCTGACTTTTTTTATTGAATGGCTTTGCTATTAACCTGAGAACGGAATCTCACAATGAATTCGATCGTTTTAGATGTGGTACGAAACGATGTAGATCGAAACGTTTTTGATGTAGTACGAGAATGTTTCTAGTGTTCGTTTCGTCTTTTAGTTTCACCACACACACGTGGATAGGACTTTTGTCTTTCTTGATTAGTCTTAATCTAGTTTTTTTAGTACTGTTAATCCACTGGATATTTCTTCTGTCAAATATGAATTAAGAATGTCTTTCATTAGCACTCACAATGGCTTTGTCAAAGTATCCCTGAAAGAATGAAATGGTATCCTTTTTATTTCAAGACTTTTTTGAAGTTTCGGTAATTTTCAATTTTTGTTATATTTACTATTTCGTATTATTTTCTAAGAGGATTTTACAACCGTCTTCAGGTATTTTTAAATGTCTTATAAAGATCATAAACATGTTTACTGTGCCGTGCACAATAATTAGAATATTTTCGGTCGTTTATTTACGTATGAATTTACTACATTGACTCTTTTATCATTATATTGCCTACCGCTGTGTACCTTGAATGTGTAGAAACGTTGTTTATATATCCACGGGCTTTGTCATCAACCTTTTTTTCTTTTAAATTCGTTATTTGGCTTACTAGTTGGAGAAGCAGAATTGGTCTCTATGCAATACCCAATCCCTTGCCTGGCGCGATTGTATCTGTTTCGTTCCCATTAACATAAATTTGTTTGTAACGCACTTTTCGAGATCCCTGCTATCTTTGAGTCGTCACTGTCCCTTTTCCTGCTGGGTGGCAATTGTTTCTTGGGCTGGTTGCTGTTGGTTGTGGTTGCGTTGATGGTAGTTGACCAAACGGCGCCTGGACAAGTTGTAGGTGTTGCACTAGATTTGAATTCTGCATTAGACGTCGCGAATTTCCTTCAACGCCTTAAAAGGTTACTTGAACATTGATTTATTAGCAACACTTCACTCAAATCACTGATTGAAGGATTAAATAGTTCCATAGAATCGGCCATAATCTGCTGCGCGTCGGTGCAGTCCCTCGCTAACATAATCTCCACCACCTTTTACTGGCCGCGAAAAGCGAACTTGACAGATTTCGTTCGTTTCGTCAGTATACTGCTCATGGGCATCGCTCGAAAGCATGCCAAAGACTAGCGACGTGATTCCTGCAAGCCTCTCTTCAATGAGCGTCTTCAATGATACTTCTTGATTGCCTTGCTGATTGTTGACGAGTCACTTGTATTGTCAAAACTGACTTGTTAAAGGTGGGAACAGATTTTCAACACACTTTGTAAGAATAATATTCACCAGGTGGTCAATATCAACATTTCGCTACAGGAAATCGATATACAGTACATATTTTTTTATTACATTGCCAGATGACATTAAACAATTAAACTCGTTACACAAGTTAAAATTGTAAGTAAAATTTTCACTGCTGCGTACCTGAACGGTTTTGACCCTCGAAACCGAACATATTTATTTTAGTAATGTTATAAATTTATTAATTACCACTCGTAATGTTTAATTCTGAAAAAAAACAAAACAAATATGCTTGAAACAAGTGTTGTACTGCAGCTCTGGGGTCAATGACCTCCATCTCGATCAGGATTATCATCCAGATTCCCTTAATACTTTGAACAAATTTTGACATGTCCCCTTGATTTGCTTTTGAACATAAATGTTGCCTCACTACGACCATGTTTGTTTTTAATTTCGCGCCCTTACTTCGTAAGAGTAGAAAATATTGTAACTGTATTTTCGAAAATTGCAAAATGTTCATATTGCAAAAGGGCAAAATTCGAGAAAAAGATTTTTGTTTTAAAAAATTCTGCTCTAAAAATCAGATCTATAAAGAAAGTTATAGGCAATTTTTTGGAGAAGAAAAACAAGTAGTTTTCGCGTAATTTCTGCCTGAAGTTATTGTATAATTATTAAAAAACATTTTCTCAACACAGCTCCGATTTTTTTTCTTCAAATTATTTCCACATATAGAACGAGGGCAGCTTAAAAGAACGGCGCACGTCACACTTGCATTACAATATAAATTTTTGTAAATTGTAAATTTGTAAATAATGCGAGAAAGTATGAACTATTGAAGCACCGTTTTTATAGGTTCTTTATTTTCTATTTGTAATAGAAGTTTTTTATTGTTATACATATTTATTTTTCATTCGGTCATACATAGTTCAGTTACAACCACTTTTTCATTTGTATTGAATCGCTTACAACTATTCTTCTTTTTTAATTTCAAAATGTAACTCAAATTACAAAAAGGGGTTGGAAGCTACAAACTGCACCTACTGTTAACAATTAGAGAATATGTTCAGGAAGGCATTAAAAGGGTAACAGTTTTTATTCGTGTTAGGGTTTAATCTGTTCAGGCGAGATTGTAGTGGATGGCGACTGGTATAGAGTTATTGATGAGTAAAAGTTATTGGTGAGATGGGCTATGTGTTTAGTGATGAATGTTATATTCAGTTCTTTGTGGAATTATTTGTTGGATATAAACCATGGAGTGTGAGTTGCTAATCGTATAAATCTATTTTGTATTATTTGCGGTTTATTTATGGTTGTAGTTAATACGTTAGTCCAGACCGTATAACATTGCGTATAACATTGGGGGACTAATTATAATTAGTCCCCCAATGTTATACGCAATGTTATACGGTAAACAAAATAATAATTATTATTTTGTATAATGTGATGGCATTGTCAATTGATATGCAGCTTTTGGAGTTTATTAGAGGTTTTAATTGTACTATTTTGCATTTTGTTTTTTCTATTATAAAAAAACGGTGTACGAAGAAAGTCTGATTTCATGCAAGCAGACAACGGAAAGGCTGTCCCAGTAATATATAAGCGTAATGTCCAGGAAACTAAAAAGAAAACATGAATAGTCTATGAACATGGGGGGGTCTTACTTTGGCGCGCGTAGGTCATCAAAAAGTTTTGGTTGTAGTATGAAAATTCCAGTTCAGTGATGTGTCTAAGGTAAGCCCAAGATATTTGACAGTTTGGCAGTAAGGAGTCCATGGTATTGTACTGTTGTTGACTGTAAAGGGAAGAGTGTAGAAGTGCTTTAGCGGGAATATTTTGCCCGTGGATTTCATTGGGTTTAATTTAATTTTACAAATTGTTGACCAGTTGTCTATTCTGTCTAGGTGTTGTTGCATTTTTCACTAATGGTTTTAATTGATTGGCTTGTAGTAGAAATACTAGGTACGGGATGTGAGAGTTATTATTTTTTCAGCAATATTATAATATTAAATCAGTAATTGATTTGCCGATGTAAATACTTGTACGTTTTCCATTGCCATGGATCGAAAATTTCTAATTTTTAAAACTTGCCTATTACGCTTGTTGGTACCATAATTCATAAATCTACCAAGTACAGTAAATAGTGGGGTAGAGATTTTGGGGTTCAAGAAAACGTGCGCAGATTGTTCTACTCCCCCATATGTCATACAAAGTTTTTCCTATTTTTTCATGATGAATAAAAAAATAAATGATTTGTTGTGGGAATTTAGGGATGTTGATTTAGGGATGGGGATGATGGCACCAATTCTACAAGTATCGTTAGTGAAACAACGATATAGATATCATTAGTGAAATTGGTCGTCATATCATCAATATCTTTACACGTCAACCTGTAATCCGTTCGCTGGAATAGTCAGTGAAGGATCAAACGAGAGTGGAAAACATTGATGTGGAGAAGCGCTGGGCAATGTTTGCTCCCATATAAATAATCGAAGCGATCCAGTTCCGTATTAGGTCGAGAAATGGTTGCAGTTGGTGAAATTAACGTTGGAAAGGGATCCACTGACTATTGAAATATAAGTTAGGAGAAGGTTTTGAGTGGAATGTGAGTTAGAAGGACCGCTGTTTAGGAGAATACATGTGCTACTGCTCATTACCACTTCCAGAAAGGCTTCTCTCTAGGAGACTTCGACACTCATTGGAGGTGCGGGCATTGAAGTCTCTTACGAGGCGAAACGGTGGTGATAGTAACGCAAGGAAGTTGAAGCCTTCTTTCGGAATTGCTTGTTCAGGTGGAATTTAGATATTGAAATTGAGAAATAGAGATGGAAGGTTAACTTGTGCAAAAACAATCTGAAAATGGGATGGGATCTTGATTTCCATAGAACAGAAATCACGAACCATTTATGCAACACCGTTTTAGACTCTAAAATCATTACAACTGTAAAAAATCTCTAAAAAAACGGTGTACAAAGAAGATGAATTTCATGCAAGCAGACAACGGAAAGGCTGTCCCAGTAATATATAAGCGTAATGTCCAGGAAACTAAAAAGTTTGACATGAAACTGAAAAACAACAGTTCATGTTTTGTCCCATCCACGAATCGAACCCGGGGTCGTGGGCTGGCTCGCTACCCATATGGCACCGGCAGGAGTAAAGTATTTACTTATAAGAATTTTCTTATAAGATTTTCAGAGAAAATTTTGATTATCGTTTTGGTAAGCCGCAGATGAGGACATGGGGAATGTGAGCAGTTGAAAATTAAAATAAAAAATTCAATTTTAAGTGATTATGCTAAACGTGTGGCCACAGCCGAGTAGTCAGATCGTGAAAGGAAAAGTAGGCAATTTTATGAAAGTGTGAAGAAAAGTAAGACTCTATACCAGAATGAAAGTACTCTTCTGGAAGCTCGCTCATGATTTCACGCAAAACATTTCAGTCGCATTTACTCCTGTGCAAGAATTTAATTATTACCGTGATCTTTCTGTATTTCCATTTTCTATACACAATCATAAAACTGACAAAGCTGATTTTACTTTCTCGCACTTACTTCGTAAGAAGAGAATGTATTGTAATTGTGCGCCGAAAAACGTCGAAATTTCGACAGAAAAACTTATTGCTGGGTCCTAGTAACGACAAACTGGATAAGTCTTGTACCAATACATAGTAAATTACTTCCTCTAACACTTACTTTTACTTCCGACAAAAGAAAGTGTTGCCAGAAGGCATGTTTTGTTGGACCTTGATATCAAAAAAATCGATTGACGGCAAATCATTTGTCCATCTGTTCGTCTGTCTGTCCGTTTATCTGCGGTCAACGCTTCGTTTTTCCAACGCAGCCGATTTTCTCCAAAATTGCTATTCCCTAGTCGATTGAAACGAACTCAAGGCCCTGGGAGTTTGAGGGATATTTTAATTTTGGGGTACTTTACATGACTCATTTACATGTTCAAAATTTTCCCAAAATTGACTTCAATTTTTTTTATTTAACTTAATATAGTGTAAAAGACCTTTAAAAGAATAGCGCAGGTGTCATTTTCGTTGAAATTCCTACTTTGTGTAAAAATGCAAAAGTTCAAAATATCTTTCTTCCAACAACTAACATATTAAAGATAGAGATTTTTTCTTTAATTAAATCTGTTCTTTTAAGACAGATCATGAAAAAACGAAATGTATAATTTTTCGAAAATGAGTAGTTTCCTGGTAATATTGCGAAATGGATAGGTAATTTATAAACTTTTTCTAAAAACCGCTCCAATTTGTTTAAAAATTTTGTCCGTGTATTATCAAAGAACGACAAAAATTTGTCGCTAGTCACATTTCCGGCAAACTTTCTGTATTTTCGAAAATAGCGAAAAGAGCGATTCGAGAACTACAAATTTGAAAATAGGTTTTTTTCTTAAACAAAATCTGTTCTAAAAAATAAGTTTTTTTAACGTCACGTACAATTCTTTGAAAAAGAAAAGGAATTTTCCCCAATTTCTTCTTGACGTTAATGCAAATTATTTTAAAAAATTCAAAAACCGCTTCATTTTTTTCCACGAATAGCTAGTACATATTCCAGATAGTAAAAAATCAAAAATAAAAATGTCCGTTTCAAATTGGAAGGGCCTCGGCATCAGTCAGATCGATTGAGGAACATCGACGTGGCTGAAAATCCTACCAACGCACAGTGGTGCATTTTGGCGATTTCCCGGCCAAAACCTCTGAGAGCTGTAGTATGTTTCTTACGACGGCCAAACTTATTTTGGATTATCTTTCTAATGTAAGAGAGCTGGGAACGTAATAACCGAATAATGCACTGCTTAATTCTGTGAAATATAAATATATATTTTTCTATATAAACTTGGTTAAATTTTATCAATTCACAAAATTGACTTTAGAAAACCGTAGGGATTATTATCAAATTAATTGATAACATTTGGCACAAAGAAGTATGGTAATAATTCCATCTCATGCCCTCTGCCAGAGAAAAGTCATATACAGTGTCCGAAGAACCGGAAAGGAAGAGCACATTTTTCTCTAGGGCACATTTCTCCCTTCGATAATACTGGGCTCAGGCAAATGAGACAAAGCATATTTGTTCAAGAATTTTAACTTTCTTTCGGAAGCTCCCTCAAGCTGGAAATGAAAGGAACAAAAGATCTCAACAGGCGATTACACATGTCCTGGATTGTGTGCAGTCTTGAACATGTTCGCGAGAATGCTTCTCCATACCGTCTTATACCGTCTTTGTGAATAGGGTCTAGGCATGTAATACCATGAATATTTGAAAACATTTCTTGGCAGTTTTCAGTGCCGACTACTAAAATTACTAATGCTGATGGCGTATCCACTGGACATTGCCAATAAAAGTTTTCTATATCTCTTAATTATACCCTCATCTATCCCCGTTATTTCTGAGGAATCTTTAGATTTCTCAAAAAAGCGTCTTGCTGAATTACTATCGTTGCTATTCCCATTATCCTGTTTGGAAAGTTCTACATTCAGACCCATTTTTTATTTCAATTGCATTTGAATGCGCTTCTTCGCCATATTCAAACAGAACTTACAGTATTATTTCATTAAAACAATATAATACTAATTTTATAGCAATAACAATGTAATAGAAATAATTGTTGGTATATAACTTGGGAGTTAAGTAAACAAGTATTACTTTCCGATCAATGGCATTTTTGAATAAATTTTTAAATATTTAAAAAGTGTTAGGATGAGTTTCTTTGATATCACGTATGTATTTAACCTTTCATCGAGCGCACGCCCTTCCTGATGATGAGTTTTGATGAGACATATTATGTAATTATTACTTTATGTAAAATTTTTAATGAAATAAAATGTGCGTAATCCAGTCTAGAAGATGTAAAACGTTCGTAAATATTATGTTCATGTAATATTAGTGAATAGTCATAATCTATTACAAAAATTAAATATATTCATTGTTTTTGTTTATATTTTTGAGTAAATTCGTTATTTCAGTAAAAAATCAATTTTCTCCCCATAGGAACTGCGTTGTAAAAGCAGTTCCCGTTCTCAGGACGGACCTCGACGAGTCATATTCGGCGGTCACGCGCGCTCGACGAAAAATTAAATTTTTGTATTTACTAATGGGGCAAGTTGGGGCATGATTTTATAACCGGTTTTGAAAGAGGATAGATTCAGGTAGTAAATGAAATTAGAAACATCGCGGAATTTTGCGAAATTGGTAACTTTTAGTCAACGTGAACTTACGAGTAATTACAATTAGTGTTAATTTGAAGCATTTTATTATTTCATCCCACATCGGTATTATGCATTAAGGAATTATAAAAAAATACATAAAAATACTCTACAAAAATTCAGGAAGAGAACCCATACTGCCAGCTTTCTCTACGCAACTTTGCATGGCCACCACTTACAAATAAAGACGGTCTCTGTGTTACTCTGGCACTGCATGTCTCCCGAACGCCGCGAAGGGTAAGTTCGGATGACTGCTGGTGCCAGGGGAATTGACTCAGAGGTACGAAGTGGGCAGAAACAGATGCCCCCAAGTATACAGTGTGTCGTAGTAATTGCAAAAGTTCAGTAAACGCGATTTCATATTTGAGGTTTTGGCCAGGATTTCGGGAAAATGCACCACCGTGCAACGGCTCAGCCGTTAGTGTGGTTCAGACAGACGGACAAGCGGAGGGATAGACAAACTGCCCTCAAAACGTGAATTTCGACCTGGACCCCACAATACGACTTTTTCTGACGGAAAATCGCCACTTTCCACAGTAACATTTGTTCTACGAAAGTTCGTAGTATGGCGAGAAATTAAAAACAATGTTGCTAGGTGACAACTGTGTCTTCAATCTCACATTTGCGTCTTAGACGTTTAGTATAAATCTTGAGAAATCCATACTTATTCTTTTCACTTTCTTGCCATACTACCTGCTCGCATATCAAAGGGACAGTATTGTAATGCTGCAGCAAAATTGGCGATTTTTTCGATAGAAAAATTCATATTGTGGGCCCTGGTATCGAAAAAGTGGATTACTTTTGTTCCTATAATTAGTAAATTATTTTCTCTAGCTCGTTGTGTAGTCAGAATTCATACTCAAATTATGAGTGTATTATTGTATTATGAATAAATAATTGAATCCATTCCCCCGGATGGCTTATGGACAGTGCTAGCTTTCTCTGATGCAGTCCCGGATTCGGTTCCCGGCCGTGGCAAATAAGATGCTGAAGTTATAATTCAAATCGATTCAGATTGTATAGCTGTGCCGCGAAAGAAAAACATCAGGCAGGTCAACTAACATAATACGGTGATGGGAAGATGGGAATACCTCGTTTCTGCCCTTACCGCCTGGCATGGATAATCAATAAAAATCAGGGCCCGGCCCCGAGAACACAGCTAGCTGGGAAAAGTCGGATGAATCCGGCTCTACAATGCCAGATACATTCTATTATTGAAGCCTCCAATGAATTGGCATGCAACCATACTACACTTAATGGAAGAATCAAACTTAAATTTCATAAATCTCGAAATTGAAAATTCTTATTTTTGAGATGAATGGAACAGACTAGCTCTATGTTTCTTTGGACAAATTCGTATTTTCACCTTCTCCTTACCGCTACCGTGGAAGAGATAAAGTTATGTTATGCTGCGTGAAAACAAAGTGAATTTTCGGCCGAAAAAAAAACGTATTACAGGTCCTGGCAAATAAAAATTGGATAAATCAATATGCTAAATTTAGGGGGGAAATCCTCTAATGCATGATGAAGCCAGAATCCGTGTTTTGTGGGTCCTTGATACCAAAAAATTGATTGACGGCAAAAAGTCTGTCCGTCTGTGAACATCACGAGACGTTCAGCTGATTTGCTCCAAAATTTCCTGAATTTGAAACCAATATTTTAATTTTCGAGGATATTTTACATGAAGCCCCTGAAACATTTTCAAAATTTTCACGAAAATGGCTCCATTATTTTTTATTAAATTTTGTTATTGGATAGTGTGAAGGACGTTTAAGAGAATGGTGCAAATCTTATTTTCGTTGAAAACTCTGATTTTTCGAAAAATGCAAAAATTAAAAAAGTCGTCTCTTCCTACAATTAAAATGTAACAGAGATTTTTCCCTTAATAAAATCTTAACCTGAAAGGTAGGTTTTTAAATAAGGTCATGTACATTTTTCGAAAATTTGAGTATTCACGTAAATTTGCGTGAAATATGCCCAATTTTTAATTTTTCTTTCAACATTTTTTCTCAAAAAACGGCTCCATCGTTTTTTATGAAACTTTTTGGTGGATAATCTGAAGTACGTTTAAGACAACTGTGTAGATCCCTTGTTGGTTGAAAACCCTGATATTTCTAAAATTGAAAAAAAAATCAAATTTTCCGTCTTCCTACAGCTACAATTATGAAGATACATTTTTTAAATCAAATGTGTTCAACAAAAACAGATCTTCAAAAAAGGTCTTGTTGAATTTTTCGAAAACATGAGTATTTTTTGAGTAAATTCGTGACAAACAGTCGCTTACTTACTGCGCAAACTTACTGTGCTTCGTGAACGTAAAATGAAGAGTAATGCTAGACATTTGGATCCTACGTACGATATATTTGTATATTATTTCATATTTCTTTGTTCGTTTCTTTTTCTTCAGACTTTTGTTATAAGTTTTAAAATTAATCTTTTAGAAATTATTTAAAACCTATTTGAAATTGCGTTAATTAAGTTAAATGTGAAGATGATTTCGCTTTGCTTAAAAGATATGGGAATTAAAAGTAGTGCATGTAAAACCCGAATAATTTTGATGAATATGAAAATATTATATTTAATTTTTATATTTTCTATCCATTTTCCATTTCTTGCTAGCGGTATCAACAATGCTAATTGGTAAAATGTGTATCTCATACGAATTGGAGGTTATTGTTGCTTGTAATCCATTGTTGTAACACAGGGTAAAGAAGGTAAAAGAGGGCGATAGTGACTGCTGCCTTTTCTTTCGCGTTAATATAAAGGAATAATTTTATTTACGGTTAAATACACATCGTGAATCATTGGTACATTTTTGTAGAACGTGAATACACTGAATTCAATGGTAGAAAGCTGTTTTCGTTTAAGAATTTTCATTTAAGAATTTTCGTAAAAAGAAGCTTCATTTAAGAATTTTTCAAATGGTAGTTGAAGTGTAAGACAGAAATTGCCATATTATAATATTACATAGCCATTAACAATATTGCGAGAGAGTACGTGCTGTTGTAGCACCACTAGTTGTACCCTTTAGGACACCAGGCATTCAAATCTAGTATATCATTCGAATCTATTGTATGAACGATAAATTCTCCTGAGCTTCCAGCAGAGCAAAACATTTCACAGATGAGGATTGGTTCGCAATATTTATCAGATTTTTTGTGCTTTATCTGACGAAAGCCCTGGTCACAGACAAAAAGGAGTGGCCACTGATCGGAAAATGGTGAATGATTTTATCAAATCCCCTAGTGTCAGTGAATGCGAACAGCAATCTTGTCAAACAGTAGTTTTGATTTTGGCATTCGTAGGAATTTCTGAGGAGGAAAAGGATTTTTTTGGCTGTCGATTACACATTCTCATTTCTGTTTTTAATAAGGAATGAATATATTTATTTCCATGTTTTTTGGCAATACCCTCGTGATAGAAAAGCTAGTGGGACTACAATGGTACATACTTTCTCGTATTATTTCAAACTTGTGGCAATTTTCGAAAATTCAGAGAGTTCAAAGAAAATTAGATGTACGCCATTCTCTTAAACGGCCATTGTTCTATCCGTGGACCAAATCTGAAGGAAAAATATGATCGATTTTTCAGAAATTGTTTTTTATAGCTTGTATTAACTTCAAACATAAATTACCCGAAAACGATCCCTTTTTGAAAGAATTGTACACGACAATTTTCAAGAGCTGCTTTTTAGAAGCGCTTTCATTTTAGGCAAAAGCCTCATCCAAAACATCAAAAACCTTCAATATTATACTTTTGCAATGCTAATTTTTTGAAATTTTTGAAAATAGAGTTCGCAAAAATACACTAGCGACAATTTTTATACGATCCTTTGGTACATACGAGGAGAAAATTTAAAGAAAAAAGTGGAACAGTTTTTTTAGGTTTAATACTTGTGAGACATTATGTAAGAGAGAGAAAATTTCACAACAAAATGACGCAAAAAATACTAATTCTCGTAAAAATTGTACATCACGTTATTTCAAGATTAAAAAAAAGCTTTCATTATGAAAGCAATCTTAATCTTCATATTCTAGTTGTAGGAAGACACCGAACAAAATTTTTAACTTGTAAAAATACCGAAAAATCAGGGATTTCAACGAAAATGAGACCTGCACCATTCCTTTAAGAGTCCAGGAACAAAATTCAATAATTAAAATTTGAGGGCATTTTCGAGAAAATTTGAAATTATTTTGAGGCTTCATGTAAAAGACTCTCAAAAATCTCACGGGGTCTCGAGATCATTTAAATCGATTGAGGAATATAAATTTTGGAGAAAATCGGCAGAACGGTTTAGGCGCCAGCGTTAACCATTGACAAACGGACAGACAGACGTTTTACCGTCGATCGATTTTGCGGTATCAAGGACCCACAAAATATGGATTCCGACTACAGACGTTAGAAAAAGTAATTTACTATGTATACGTGTAAAAGTAGATAACAAGATATATCCACTTTTTCGTTAGCAGGGCCCGGCAATTAGATTTTTCTGTCGAAAATTCGCCTTTTTCGGGCTCACGATTACAATATTTTCTCTTCGTACGATGTAAGAGCGAAAAGTAAAATCTGTTTATATAGGCAACCATTCCTACACATATGTATGAGCGAGGGAGTTGTATAGGCATGCACATTTTTCATAGAAGTTTTAATTGAAAAATCGAAAATTGAAACAAATGCAAAAATTGAATTCTAACATTTCACTTTAAAATTTCAAATAAATATTCTTCATAGCATGGCAAAATTGTTCGGAATAATATTTAAAAGGCAAATTCAATCAACACTCAAATGAGTGTATGTTTATCAAATCTGTCCTCATCTGATAATCATTTTCTATACCCCTTATTTTATATTTGATAATTATCTAAGCGGTTCTGAAAAGAAGAAAACCAAATAAATGTAAACGAAGAATGTTATGAAACATTCTGATTGTACTTCGTTAATATTCTTATACAATAAATCACCGTGAAGGAGAAAATATGAAGAAGAAAGGAATCCTTCCAGTTGCACAGAATAATATTCGATTAAATATAAAAGATGACACGGCCATGCGTTTTCGTAGATTTTGATTTCAGTGTATTTTCATTTATACTAGTTCTAATTAGAATTATCCTAAAAGCTGTCTTGGTAATAAAACAAAACAACACGGAAATATGACAAAGATTGAAAGATATTAAATTTCTTCTGCCGCATGGCGATTCAAAATCAGACAGCCGCTGCTGTTATTAATCTAAACGCTCTCATTTGTTTTTCTTCTGTCATAAAAACTTCACTTTGACGAGTGCCGGCATTCTTCCTTTTCTAATGTATCCTGTTTCCCTACACGTTCCTTCCTTTCATGTGTTCGTAGAAAAAACAACTCTGCATAGGAGCAAGTGCACTGTACTCTCCAGATTACCCTGCCTGCCGAGGCGAGACGTTCGCTCCGATTGCCAAAACGAACAGTTATTTTCTCGCGTGGCTTTATCCTTCTATAACACACACTGTTTATCGTCAGCCACGCTTTGGAAATATATTTTCGTCCTATGATGCTACAGAAGTAGCGGCCTCCCGCAGAGACGCGTGACGGAGACAAGTGAAGAAAGATAATAGGAATGTTGAAAAAATAGCGGCCAAAACGAGAAAAAGGGGGGCGCAGCTAAGCCGCACGTGCAGCGTAGCGCGCGCCTTTAACAATGTCATGTGTGCGGCTGGTGGAGCCATGCGCGCCGCCCCCGCCGCCTCCGTCACCGCTGCCACCGTCGCCTCCGACACCCCCGTCGCCTCAGCCGCCCCGGCGTCCCCGCCGCACACGCCGCCCCGTCGTCCCGCCTTCCCCGCCGCGCCCGCCGCCCCGCCACCCCGCCACCCCGCCACCCCGCCACCCCGCCTTCCCCACCGCCCCGCCTCCCCCACCGCCCCACCGCCCCCGCCTCCCCCTCGATTGCCGTCACTGCCGCAACCGTCGCCGCCGCCGCCGCTACTACCACCACCACCACCACCACCACTGCTACCGCTGCCACCGCCTCCACCATCTCTGCCTGTGTCGCGCGCCGACGACGCCTCTTGCCCGCCGGCGCCTCCTCTGCCCGCCGTCTCTCAGAGCCAGCCGCCCCCTCGGGCTCCCCGCCGCGTTGGCTCCTCACACGGCGTCGCGTGCCCCGGACCCGCCTCTAATCCCTGCGCCCACGTCCCCAACGCCCGCCGCCGGCGCCTCTTTGCTCGCACTAGAAAGGCGACTGCACACGGGATGCTGCAGAGGCCCTCCGCTCAATCATCTCTGCCCGCCCCTCTATCACCATCACCTGTCTCTAATACGTCTCGTAACTTTCTTCCCTTTACTCTTATCGACTTCGTGAATGCCCTTTCCCCTGCGTTGCCCCTGCAAGCACCGTAGTGGCCGCATGCGCCACCCCACCCCTCTCCCCGCAAGGAGCCGCACTCTCAGCCGCCCACGCCCACTCGGCACCACGTCTAGCAGGCACGCCGCCGCGCCTCAGCCGCAGACGGGGCCGCGTGCGCCATCGCCGTCGCACCCCGCCCCCTTCCCATCCCCCTCCTCACTCCCCCTTCGCCGCCTCTGCACTTCGCCTCCTGCCCGTTCGGCGCGCGCCGCCCCCGAGCCAGTGCCCCTCCCCCCCGCGCAACCTCAGGCCCTCTCGCCACTCGCCCTGGGAGGTGAGTTACTCCGAGCCAAGCCAGCCAGTCGCCGCTTACTACTAAATTCCGCGTTATATTTATCCCGCCAACTTCTTGTACTCGAAACTCACGAATCATAGCATGTGTTCGAAGCTGCTGCGAGAAAAGCCACTGCTGAAATCGAGTGTGAAGAACACGTGCATGGCTTTTTCCATATAGCTGCAGCAAGCAGTTTCTGGGTCTTTGTCCTGTGCTCGTGCTATCGTCTTCGGTTTTTGTAGTAGAAAGAGAGTGAGGTATTGACTTTCAATAAACAAGTTACAAATTGTACTCCACATCTTCTTATGTTTTCTACTAGAAAGACATGCTGAAGTAGTTAGACTTCCTTTATATGACACGTTTAATTTAAAAGGCAATTATTTCACGGAGTGTGGTTTCAAACATTTACTCTCGAAATAGACATCAGATAATTAATTTCAGAGTTCACGTTCATTTCCATTTAGTCACAGAAACAGTAGGAAAGACATTTCAGAATGAATGGCAAGTACTCATTAAATTCATTACAGCAAATTCATACACGACAGCACAGAAAAGTTATTACTAATGATTCTTCGGATTTTAATTTTTTATATTTCAGAAACTATTTCACCTAACATAATGCGTGAATTTTTGAGAGAATCTCTCCAATTTTTTGTTTCATCATAAATGGTCAATATGTCCTCATTTCGTCACATGAAACATATCTTTGCAATCGTCTAATTTCACCCAAACACGATGTAGCATTTCTTCAGAAACGGTCATCACAGCATCAACAATGCAATTCTTCAGTTCTTCGATTGTTGTTAGCAATAATGGTACGTAAACAATGTCTTTGACATGCCCCCAAAGGAAACAAATTAGGAACTGAAAGGTCGAGAGACCTAGAGGGCTATGCGAATCGTCAGCACATCATCCGATCCATTTATGTGGAAGTTCTTCACTAAGGAAACTACGCACATCTGTATGCCAGTGCGGAGAAGCACCATCATGTTGCAGTATGAAATTTTCCGAATCGCATGTAAGTTATGACAACAACCACAAATTTCGTATTCCGAAACGCAATACGCTTTCTGCTGCATGTTTGTGATTTTAAAAACTGGCGTAGTACTGCTATGTGGTGAATCACAATAAAGTCAACATGATATGACAAAGCTTGCGGAGTTTGCAGTTGTGTCGATGTATCATTCATTATGCTATGTGTAATAGTTACTGAAATATATATTTTTTTATCCCGATGAATCATCTGTAATAACCCTCCCTGTACATATAGATTAGAATGGCCGTGCGTTTCACAGAGTATATTTTCGTTGAAAATATTGTGAGCGCTATTAAGTAGTCATCATGATTTTCACACGCCAGTAGACTGGAATTAACTCCCTACCTAAAATCGGTTTAAAACATTTTTAATTCTCAATGTATTTCTTTTGAACCAAAATCATAATTTTTCTCATATTGTGATGATGTTTCTGATTTGAAAAAATCAACATAAGAATAACTACTGTGCACCAATTTTTGTAAACGTTTTGAGATGTTCTCGGAATACTAATGCACGCACTCACGCGATACGTGTAAGCTTGTTAATTTGCACCTCCAATTCATCAGACATTTTCGCATTGGTGAGATACACCTCGTCTGTGACTCATTCCGAAAGAAATAAGTCCCAGCACAAGTCAGGTCAGGGGCCCTCGCTGACTACTCAAGAGGGCCAGGAGAACTCGACCAACCTCGTGGAAAATGGAGTGTCAAGCCACGTACGGATAGGAAGTAAAAAGAGTTAGGGTTTGCATATACATAAGGTTTTTCAGATTTTCCCATGTGGATACAATACCATGAATGTAATCTTAACAAGGTATCACTCTGTTCTCAGTGTCTTGTAAGAGACATGGAAAAAATTCCGTGGATTTATTTAATTTAATTTTTTATTTTTTTTGATAAAAGAAATAAACCAGTAGAAACTACATGTGACGTATGTCGAAAAAATATTATCTGCGCACGCTTTCTTGACCTCTAGAATCTCTTCTACACCTCATTATTTTACATTGTTGGATGATGATACTAACGCGAGCGAGTTCGATACGAGCACCTACAAAGCGAGGTCAACAACATTTGAAAACTAGACATTTTCGCTTACGAATTATAAAAAGTATTTCCATAGGTAAATGTATTACAGATTCCATTTTATAGTATTGATAACAAAATAGCAACCCCCAACCCCGGCTCCACAAAAGGAGAGGTCAACAAAAGATCTGCATAAGAAAGGTACTTTTATGTCCAGAAGAAAAACAAGGGGAATTCTTCCATTCATTTGCTCAATGGATCAGGGAAACTGGACAAACAACCTGACAGAAATAGGATCATTGTCCCAGAAGCTGAAGTACGTTACTTGTTACAGGCATATTAATCATTTTTAAAATTATACAATAAAAATGTAATCAAATGAGTTATGTATCATTGTTAAAATAAATATTATTTTTATTTTTGACAATCAGTGAGCCTCTAATTGTATGAAAGCAGTTATGCAGCAGAAAAGATTTTACATTTAACTTACATTTTTGCACCGAATTTAAATGTTTAATAACATCCAGCAAAGTGTTGTAAAGTAATATACATGTATTATATGTGAATTGTTTGTGGAGAGCTACCCGGCTGTGGTTACTCTGCGCATTAACTTCGTCACTGCAGAGCCTTTGACCGAAGGTCTAAAGATTCGAGATCCACCAAACCTGCTAACTCAAATTGTACCATTGTTACTGATGTGCAAGTTCAAACCTGCACAGACAGGCACAAACATGATCTAGGGTAGCACGCATTAATTCGAACGATGTCAGTTGTGAGATAGCAGTGAACCAGTAAACACTTAATTGTGAGTGCTTTGTGTCTGGATTTTACTTTGTTGTAAGTTATGAAATGCCTAGAGTTTGTTTAAATCATCATAACAACATTTGTTATATATGTGGTGAAGTGACGCTGAAGTCCCAAAGGCGAAACCTTACTCCATTAGTAAAAAAGTGTTATGAACTTTATTTTGGGTGTAAAGTGGGAGACCAAACAAGGATCTGGGCCCCACATATCTGTTGTTTATCATGTAGTACGCTTCTAACTGCATGGAAGAATGGCACACGCCACATGCCATTTGCTATCCCTATGATTTGGAGGGAACCCAAAGATCACTCCTCTGACTGTTATTTCTGCTTAACAAACATTAAAGGGATTACGTCAAAATCAAAACATACAGCGGTGTACAATGACTTGCAATCTACAATGAGACCCGTTCCACACAGCGAAGAATTGCCCATACCAAAGCCTCCAGAACATGTGATATTAGATGAAGAGAGCTCAGATTCCCATGGAAGTAAGGAAGAAGAAGAAACAGATTTTGATGATACAACTTTTGAACAAACCTGTTCATCTGAGCCTCATTTGTTGGCTTAAGAATATCTTAATGATCTCACACGAGACTTAAAGTTATCCAACATCCAGTCTGAAATGCTTGGGTCCCGGCTAAAAGGATGGAATCTTCTTCAAAAGAATACAAAGATTTGTACTTATCGTAGTCGTCATTCTCTATTTAAAGACAATTTTTGTGAAGAAAATGGCTTAGTGTCTTGCAATGACATTTCTTCTCTTATGGAGACATTTGGTATTGAACATAACCCAACAGAATGGCGCTTGTTCATTGATTCCTCCAAAGCAAGTTTAAAAGCAGTACTTCTGCATAAGGGAAATAAATTTCCATCAATACCTCTGGCTGACTCTGCCGGTATGAAAGAAACAATTGAAAACTTTCAATTTATATTGACAAAGCTTCAATATGCAGTGTATGAATGGAATGTTTGTGGTGATTTGAAGGTAATTGCACTTATTCTTGGTCTGCAGCTTGGTTACACAATGTACTGTTGTTTTTTGTGTCTTTGGGGTAGTAGGACCAGAAGAAACCATTACACCAGAAAAGAATAGCCTAAACGCGAATCATTCATTTCTGGACAGAAAAATGTGGAACATGACTCATTGTGTAATCCTAAAAATGTGTATCTACTTCCGTTACATATCAAACAAGGATTAATGAAGAATTTCGTGAAAGCCATGAGCAATACTCCTGGTTTCATGTATCTAAAACAAAAGTTTCCAAAAATTAGTAAAGCGAAAATTAAAGAAGGGATATTTGTGGGTCCACAAATACGATCACTAATGCATGATGAGAACTTTGAGGAGCTATTGAATCCACTGGAGAAAGCAGCTTGGCAAGCATTCAAGAAAGTAACTCACAGTTTTTAGGGAAATCGACGAGCAGAAAATTACCGTGATATTGTCAATGATCTTATAACATCTTATAAAAATTTGGGCTGTAATATGTCCTTAAAAATACACTTCCTGCACAACGCTTTCATCAGGAGATTTCAGCTATAGTAAAAAAATATCAAGGCAAATGGAATCTTAATATGCTGGCCGATTGTTGTTGGACCACAAAGAGGGATGCTCCACAAGCAAAATACAGCAGGAAATCCTCATTTCTGACTTTTTATGTGAGACCGAATGTTCGAATGTAGTGTACTCAAGAATGTAGAAAATATTAAAGTGTTCAAAACCATAAATGCCTGTCTCTCTTAAACCTTGCGTGATGGAGAAAAACCGATATCATATTTGAATTCAGGAGAAAAAATGCTACCAGAATCAGATATTTTTCTTTCTGAGACAAAAAAATTATTCTTTTTTGTCGACCAGTGTTATCGTCGGAAAAAGTGAATATTCTACAGAAAAACTCTAATTTCCGGGTCCTGGTAACTAAAAGAATGAAAGATAAATATTTGTCCTATTTATAGAAAACTACTTCCTTTAATATGATGTATAGTCAGAATCCATGTTTTATGGCAATATAAGCAATGTGGAATATATTAAAAAATACGACCAAATCAACTAGAAACCTTGTAGGGAATATTGTTTTAAAATATAACGATATAAACGTGAACGATCCGGCAACAGTGGCTAGTCTCTTTAACCAATACTTTTCGAGAATTGCTGCCGATCTCACTAAGGGTCTTCAGCCACAAAATTCAATAACAGACAGTTCACCCAAAATTTTAGACACGATGTTCGCTTCCGAAACTTCTTCCGATGAAATTCCCAAAATAACTGGTAAACTAAAAAATAATTATTCGTCCGGCTTAGATGAATTCCTGAATTCTTGGTTAAAGACCTGTGCGTATGCCATTATACACCCGTTAACTCACATATTTAATGCATCTTTATGCACTGGAACGTTTCCAGATATTTTCAATACAGCTAAAATTAAGCTGCTCTTAAAAAAAGGCAACAAAAATGAAATTCAAAATTATCGGCCCATTTCTCTTCTATCAGTTTTTCAAAAATATTAGAGAGACTTTTTTTACGTACGAATGGAAACCTTTCTCAGTAAACACGACGCGTTTTCAGATTGCCAACAGGGGTTAGGAAAATCAAAATCAACAGAAACAGACATTTTCTTTTCTTATAGATGTCTCCTCATCTACGGAACAAAACAAAGCACCTATTGGAATATTTTTAGATCTTTCAGAAGCTTTTGACGTCATTGATCATAACATTTTACTTTCAAAATTCCGTGGTATTGCTCTAGATTGATTATGTTCGTACCTTAAACAACGATCTCAGAGAGAATAAATACTTTACTGGAATGATGGAACATTATATATACACCTTTCCGATTCATTTCCAATTGCACATGAAGTCCCGCAGGATTCGATATTAGGCTCTATTCTTTTCCTACTATACATAAACGATATGCCCTGGACGATTTGAAATGGAGGAACAGTTCTCTTTGCGGATGATACGAATATTATTACAATAAAGAAGCTGTAAATAGTACAATATCAGATGTTTCAAATGTGTTTCCTTAATAACACATTAATAGTAAATGAAAAGAAAATGGTTTGAATGCAGTTTTCTATTTCAAATAAACAATTCTGCACTCCATTGAAAACACAGGCATACAAAATAAAAAAGTTGTCAGACTCTAAGGCCTGACACATGTTTCTCTATGTAAGTTGACGTGCTGAATCCAAATTCAAAGCCCAAATTTCACAACCACCCTCGATTTTTTTAAATTGCGCAAAACGCACGTGAATACTAGATTTTGGTTTCTTGTAGCTTATTCTCAGCAGAAGCGAAAAGTTTTCAGACCCAAAGACTTGACATGGTTTTCTATGTAAGTCGATGTGCTCAATTCGAATCCGAAACCAGAAATGCGCCACAACCTTCCAGTTTTTCTTAAATCGCGAAAACACCGTGAAAGTTACAATTTACGTGTTTTCTTCGTGAAAAAAACGAGGGTGATGGCGCATATTCGAATTCAACGCGTCGACATACATAGAATATGTGGGTCTGACAACAACCCCCGAAAACAAAATAATACAATGTCACGGTGGATTTCCAAAATTTAAAAAATCTGGAGGGTGGTGGCGCAATTTTGGCTTCAGATTTGGATTCAGCGCGTCGACATAAATAAAGAAACATGTGTCAAGTCTTTGTGTTTGGGAACATCTTTTTTTATTTTGTGTGCCTGTGAAATTAATGGTATGCCATTCACTGTTAAGGTAACAAAATGTTTAGGTTTCTCAAATCAGTCAAACCTCAAACGGAACGTCCATTTAAATGAATTAAACACAAAATTAAGTTTTTTTTCTATACGTTCAGAAATCTTTCAATTTCAGTCATCCTTCATACTGTTCGTTGTGTATATTTCGCAAATGTTCATCCCCGACTGAGATATAGCATACTACTCTTGGGAAATACATCTTATTGCTCCCAGACTTGCTGAGTTGGCCCCTTGTTTTGCTTCTGAACATAAATGTAACTTCATTATCTGTGCACGTCTTCTAGAGTTCAGAGGGAAATATAGTTATTCAAATTATTGTTCGCTACGCCGTCGCAGCAGGATGCATATTCCTTCAAAAAGAGCATGATGAGGGACCCAAAACTGTAGCTGATTTGCTCTTGAAAGTAGAGTTTATTGCATTGGAGCGAATTTTCGTTAACAGTTCTTGCCAAAAACGCTCATTTCTTTCTGTATTCAAAATTCAACTTATAAATGACTTAAGGTAGGAATCCAAGAATTAAAAAATGTGCACAGAATACACTTCTCCTATAGTACATCACACACAGTTGATAAGTTGTTGGGAATGAATTCTGGAACTCTAGAAAAGGTGGGCATATGATCTCCCCCATACGACACACAGTTTTTTACTGGTTTTTGACTAAATGAATAAATAAACTGTTTTTGATGTGAAATAAAATAAAATAAAATTAAATTAAAATTTTGATAATTACTCATAAGTAATGATTTTTTATTGGCATATTTAACAACAATACTGGTTATTATAGAATACTTGGAAAGGTACTTTAACATTATTTTTTGATGAGCTATGAGCCAAAAATTAAAAGTAACAGTATGATGAACGGAATTCACCATGTGTCCGGTAACGTGAGTGATATATACATGTTATTACGGTTATATTTTTCATTTCCAAATTTACTTTATTATCAGTACTAGGTTCTCAAACCATGGTCCTCTAGGAGAGCGCGAAGCGATTTTAGGGGGACCCTGAAGAAGCCACCAGGTGAATTTTCTGGCTATTTGCAATTGTCACTAGTTGCTATGTGATACGAAGGAATCGAATTTGGTTCCTCTGGTATTTTGTATGGTCGTTTAGACTCATTGCATTCTCGGAATCCAACCGCCTGTGCATTGAAGATAAGGTTCCGTATTCCCCGAAATCGCAGGAACATGAGCACCGCCCACTCGTATGCGCATCTTCCAATCCTCTGCCACCGGAGCACAGGGGATCTTCAGGGTTGTCATCCCCTGTCGGTATTATTTTTATTTTATTTTATTCTGTCCTCATTTACTTTTTTACGAAGTAATTTATTATGACATGTGTACTCCCTAATAAATCAGTGTTGTTTGTTTTTACTTGATGGTGGATTTATTTGAACTTTACAATTGAACTTCTGCAGCTTTTTCCCTAATCCCGAATCATGTACCCTAGCCGCCCATTTAATCTTCCTGCCTCAGCGAGTTCCGAAGCGTTGCGCCTGGGAGCGCGCGGCGCCGACTTCCTGCACAAACATGCAAGAGCGATTGCGCCCCCCTCCTGCCACGCAAATTGCAAAACGAGTTGCATCGCTAGATGTCGTTACAACAGCGCCACATTTTACAGCAACTCGGTTGGCTTTAAATTTTGTATTGCTTATGGAGACGTTCCATCCGAAAAATCTTTTTTGGCAGCACATCTTTAAACCATTAAAGAAATTACGTTCCATGAAAGAATCGAATTGAGTTCGTCTTGTATTTGTGATAGTCTTGTACACTGCATTCTCAGAATCAAACGGCGTGTATATCGAAGATTAGGTCCTGTGTGCTCCCAGAAATCGCACGTCCGTGCGCGCAGGGTGCGTCAAATAACCGAAGTTTCTCTCTTATCTCGGTTCTTCAAACTTTACGATACAACCTGGAGGCGCCGGAAATAATGGAACAGATTTTTCGTTGTTTTCTTCTTCTTCTTCTTCTTCTTCTTCTTCTTCTGTTTCATGGATTTAGGCATTAAGGTCTGTTTCCACATGAAGAAAAAGTGTCTCTCCATCTTCTTAACAGGCGGCAAACATTACTTCTTCCATTGGGGTTATATTCATACTTTATTATGGGTATTCTGTTCGGACACATACGTTGAATGTGATCATGCCAGTTGCTCTTTAACGACCGAATTCTGTCCATCAGATTGAATATATTCAGTTCGATTCTGGTGTCATTATATCGTCTCTCTAAGATATTCTAACCCACTACTGAACGTAAGAATTTCATTTAGGCACTTTCTATTTTCCTTCTCTGTTCTATTTATTTTCCAGTTTTCGCTTGCATAAGTTAGCATGTGTACTGCCATTGCTTTGTAAAATTCAAGTTCCGTAGTTTTTAAGGTCTTGTTTTTTAATGTTCTTATTCTTCTCCCGCACATGTTATATAATCTATTTAGTTTCCTGCTTATATTATTTTTCTGCCTAAATAGGTATTTTTTTTGTCGGTTCGTTGTTAATCACAATTTTACATCTAATGTGGTGTGTTCCTTCAAAGGTTTTCTTTTCCTACTAGAGATTTGCATATTATATTTGGTTACCCGTTCGTTTAGTTTGTGTGCTGCAATTTGTAATTCATCTTTTGAGTTGCTAAAAATGACTTGGTCGTATGCAAACAATATGGTATTTAGAGATGTGTCATTTATTTTAAAAGAGTTTTCAAATGTGTTTGTGTGTGTGTGTATACACTAAATACTGCTGGCGAAAGAGTGGGCAGCCTTGTTTCATTCCTCGATTTATTTCTATAAATTTAGTACGTCTTTGAGATCCTCAATCAATGCATATTTTTGTGTCGACGTAAAGGCTTTGTATTGCTCCTAATAGACGGTCTGGGAATCCTTTTTTATGCATTATCTCCCAGAGTTTCTTTCGCGACACTTCGTCGAAAGCTTTTACATAGTCTATAAATAGTATACATGTCGGTAAATTAAAATCTCGTCTCTTCTGTATTGTTCCACTATATTTATACAGTCGGAACTGAATGACCTTTCCTAAAACTGGTCGAATCTTGCGAAAAAGAAAAGTTTCTCAATTTAATTAATTCCTTCAATTTAGACATTACAATTTACATTACAATACAATTTAGACAGTACCTACACGGATCACACAAAATTCGATGAAGGCAATTGATCAAATTATAATTAACAAAACTACTACTCGATATGAAGTTGAAACAAAAGATTTAGGATACAGTGACCACGATGCACAAATTCTTACCATTATAAGAAATGCGATCACTGACACAATTAATAATACACGTATGACTAGGTTGTTTATAAAAAGTAAAATAAAATTATTTATTGATTACTTGCTGCAGGAGTCATGGGAAGCGGTTTATATTGCTGTTGATACAAACGACAAATATAATTCTTTTTTTTTTCAACTCTTTCATTTCATTTTAACACTTGCTTTCCTCTTCAAAAAAGAAAATTAAATATTTCACGGAAAAGCAATTCCTGGATAACACAAGGAATTAGGACATCTTGTTAAAACAAGCGAATTCTTTCTTTCATTTCTAAACGTCATAACGTATCTCAAGATTTCCTTATCTACTTTAAAAAATACAAAACATTGTTACGAAAAGTCATAAGGCGGGCTAAAATCATGAAACACGATCAGGATATTTTGAACTCAAGTAACACCAAATCCCACCCACGTGATTCATGTAAGCCTCTCTTCATTAATCTAGGAATTTCACCATTACCTTGTCTGTTTATTTACGAATCAGTGGTTTTTGTCAAAAATGACTTGCTTAAGGGCGGGAATATATTTTCAGAAAATGCCGATGTCTATTACTATAACACTCGACGTAGAAATCATATTCATCAAGTGACAGTATCAACAGCTCAATACAAAAAATTCACATACAATACATGTATATTTTTTTACAACACTTTGCCAGATGACATTAAACGATTAAATTCGATAGGAAAGTTTAAATCCCAAGTGAAATCGTGTCTGCTGCATAACTGTTTCTACACAATTAGAGACTATACTGAGCATCACAAGAAAAATAATATTAATTTTAACAATGATACATAATGCATTATTTACCATTTGGACTGTATAAATGTGTATAAACAACCTGTAACAACTATTGTACTTCAGCCTCCGGGTCAATGACCCCCATCTCGATCAGGTTTTTCGTCCAGTTTCCCTGATCCATTGAGCAAATGCTGAGATGGCCCCTTGTTTTGCTTCTGGACATAAATGTAACTTCATTTTCAGTGCACGTCTTCTAGAATTCAGTGGGAAATACAATTATTCAAATTAATGTTTCCATGTTGTCGCGGCAGGAAGTATTATTCCGAAGGACACCATGGATAAGAGCCAAAATTTATTGCTTATTTATCCTTGAAAATAGATTTTATTACATGGGAGGTTTTCTTTAATTTTTCTTTTAAGTAGTATATGACTTAGTGTAGGGATCCCAGAATTTTGAAAATGTGCACACAATTCACTTTTCCCCACGTCATACGCAGTTTGAACTGTTTTTTGACGTAAAATAAATACAATAAATAAATAAAAATCGCACTGTTCCTCCAGTAACATTTCCTCGTTAATTATATTTAATCGCAGATTAGCATATGTCTTATAGGGTGTGTTCAGCAGACGTATTCCTCGGGGATGTTAATTTTTAATGTATCTCTTTATGTCGAGTTTTGATATTTCATTATTGTATAGACAGTATCCTGTGATCCGTGACAGACGTGTTCGATTTCGCTAATATTCCGATCCTAACTTTCCAGCTTTATCTTTCTAATTTCTCTCTTAGCAATGGCGTTTTTATTTTTGTATGCTTGTTTGACTTCCTCAGAACGTGATTGGAGATACTGTAGGTAAGACTTTTGCTTTTGATTAACAGTTTTCTTGTATGTCTTCGTTCCTGTTAACACCCTTTTTATACCTTGTTTTTTGGTCTTTTTCCTAAGACTTCTGCTACTTGTAATATTAACTCTTTAAAATATTGACATTTAACATTTACTTTTGTACTGATTGCTCTTTGATCTACAAAAGTTAGAAATCGTGAGCAGGATAATCTTCTTATACTGTCTTGTAGTAGATGGTATACATTAAAATTGGTTTCATTATCCATAACGTTCGTCTTATTCCTGTGGATCCATTTCTTGGGTATTCTAATTTTACAAGGGATAAGGAAGTGATCTGTATTAACGTCGCAGCTCCTATATACTCGTATCATTCATGTATTTTTAATTCTTCTTGTTGAATAGGATGCAATCGATAATTGATCTCGTGGCTCTTGCTGACCATGTGCGTTTATGTATATCTTTATGGCGGAAGATGGTATTAGTTATTTTAAACTCGTTAAAACTAATAATTTCTTTAAGGATATGCCATTCTCATTTAAAGCTTGTTCTCCATTTTCTCCAATTAGTTTTCCCTTAATTTGTTGTCCAACACGTGCATTAAAATCACCTCCGATTATTATAAAATATGTCTTATTTATAATGTTTAAGCGGGACTGGAGGGATTCATATAAGTTGATGCTTTCTTCTTTTCATCCCTCTTCAGGTACATAAATGCAGATAATCGTAAGATATCCTGTAGTTGTTTTCAATCGCACATTATCCGATTGTTTACAAAATTATAGCTCTGGATTATATTTTTAAGGAAGTTTTATCATTATTCCTACCCCTGATGATACTCTAATTTTGAGGGACTCCACTGTATAAAAATACGTAATTTAGGTATTCCAATGTACCTTTTAATTTTTCTCTGTTTCAGTAATCAGACATACATATACATTAATGTCTTTTCATTTTTTGTAGTATTTCTTTTTTCAAATTTCTTACGTTCCAAGTAGCTAGGTTTAAGTTTTCCAAATTCCTTTTTCTATTCCTGTTCTTTGCATTGGTCGTCATATGTTTAGTCCGGCTATTCTCTTGATGATTATCGGTAATGGGTTTGTCTCCCGGTCGCGTTTCGAGCACTGCGCGCGACTAGCTGGGTGATGGGGCTCCATCTTGCCTCCAAGCTCGCAGGGTGTGTTGTTCGGAGCGCCATTCTAGATTCTAGATTTCACCGCAGCTATTGGGCCTCATCCACCCTGGGAATAGAGGAAATTTGAGGTATCGGCTCTTCCGCCGTGGGGATATATATTTTCTTCCGTCATCGGAGCCGTTGGCCTTCCCTCGTTGGCATCCTCCCGTTCTGAGAGGCATGCACTGCTTGCTCTTCTGGAGCACTTCTTCGTCTCATCCCTACCCTTTGACCTGTCTGGTAAGGAAGACTAAAGCAGTAGCTACGCTACCGCTGGCATAGCCCTCAAGGTCACTGGGTCAAGCTCCTCCACCAACATCAAGATCATGTACTCACTAGGTGGAATACAGATGTTTACACTAAATTATTAAAGAGTTAGCATGAAAAATATAAACTAATAAAACGCACTGGTCGCACACGTGCATTTCACTATCAATTCAAGTTAAATTACTTTTTAGACTAAAAAATATAGTATTTAGTTCGAAATTTTCAACTGGGAGATTATGCCAAACCCACCCTCAAATCTACACCACTGATCCGATGAAAATACGAATTATGCTTAAAAGCTATTCCGACTTTATCCACCATTTTGGATAATGTGAACATATTTGGGAATTGAATTGAATTGAATTTGCCTTATTTTACGTGGCGAGGCTCAGGCCATGAGGCCTGCTCTTCCGCCTGACCACGCAAATTCCGCTACGCTCCTTTCACCAACCATGGGAGAAAGAAGGTATTTCTTGGGCGACGAAACGGCTTGGGAATTAGCCATATTCACACTTTATCTGTAACATATTTACTCGCAAGTTTCCATGAATTCTATAAAATGTACACAAGTCGTACAGAAGCGTCTTCAGAATAATCATTTCAAAATTCCGGACTCTGTTCCTACTGTCGCTCGTTCAGAATCAGTTCCTTTGTATGCCAATGACTCGTTTTCTTTAGTAGTTATGTAAATTACTTGTAAATAATGAAATAAATTTAAAAGTATAAAATATTTTAATATGTTCAATTTAAAGCATTGAATATGCATTAATCTCCTCCACAAATTCTACATCAGTGCCGAAGATGTTCGTACCGTAAGGTCAGGGCCGGTTTAATTCTTGAGGGGACCTCGGAGAGATGTGCGTGTGGGGGCCACTATACTACAATTTTCTTCATTATTCAATCCTGATTTTTCCTTAAGAACTGAAAAAATCTTAACTTTATTTGCTACTCAGAAAGTGATTCATAACAACATTTGTTAAGAAACAATTTTGAAGCGATTCATACTTATCGAGAAATGACACAACGTTCTCTTATTGGTGTATTGGAACATGAGTAAAAGGTTAGTCATGAGTAAAAGGTTAGTCTCACAAAAGATCTACACGATTTTACGTTTCCTTTTTATATCATAAAATCACAAGAAACGCATCAAATTAAGCTAAATAATCTGCTATGGAACCAAAACTGGCCAGAACATTAGACAAAAATATCGGGTATAACAATAATAATTTTTACTTATTTATTGTCTCAAAAACATTTTTTTACCCGTCAAAAAGAAAGAAATAGAATACAGTTAACATGCTTTATTTACATTTACGTTTCCATGAAAAACCATGGAATTTCCATGAAAAAATTGTAATATTCACATGTTTGCTTTGAAGCAATGAAACATTTTTTTATGATCATGTACGAAATTAGTTACTTTGATGAAAGGGGACGTGACTTTCCATCTATGATTTTACTTTCAGTTACGTTAACATCATGGTAAACATGTCTTATTACAATTTCAATATCAGTAGCTCTTTCTACGTCATTTTCTGATTTTCGTCGTACATGTCCCTATAAAAAGCATTTTTCCCTCCTCAGCACCTCCAATAGTCGATGGGTGTTACTTCACATCATTAGAGGTAGTAACAATCATTGTCAACATTGTTTTCATCGCTAATAAGATTAGTCTGTTACATCTATTTAAATTTTATATAACAGGTGAATATTAATCTCCAAGTTTTTCGAATCCAGTTTTTTTTAAATAAAAAAAACGGATTCTATTATTAGGCACTGCAATACGCTTCTCTTGGGTCGGGATGAGGATAAAAGAGTACGACATTTTGTTTCAGTAAACCAGATTTTTTCTTGGTAACAGTACTAATTATTTCCTGTATCTTCAAACACCTGTTTGGCTTTGCTAACAAAACGGTTATTTTAGGTGCCTTTCTTAAAACCTTTTTCGATATTCATTCACAACCCACCGATATCTTTCGTTTTTAAGCCTCGCTTTGTTGAATTCTTTGGTGTGCAGTGCAAGCCTATCTTTATCTATTGGGAATGACCTGGTGACAAAGTGTACAATTTAATGGCAAATCTGCTTTTTCCAAAAACGTGACATACGTTTCCTGTTTAAGCTTCTTTCATTACATCGGAATCAACTCTCGAATTACCGACTACTGCTAGGCAACTACTGGCTCCACCAACACTATCGTGACAATCGAATTTGAGCAAGTCGGGAGCATTTGATTGAATGGTTGATGTTTCCGGTCACATCAATTGCTATGATCATTAGTCCCGTTGTAGTAGTCAATGTTTTAACCGGAAGTAGCGGTGATCTTCCTCCGCTGGTTAGTGAGATCCGGCGTTGACTACATGTCGATTTGCGAGGGATTCCTTCTCCATGTATCTCATCTAGTGGGGCACCACTCCAGCCTGAATAACTTTTTTCAATTTTTTTAAAACTTTTATCGGCGTTTCCACTTGTCAGCGGTTGCCTCTTATTTTGCGGTTCCAGCCTTCTCTACTCGCCCATAGGTCGTCGTCCATTCTCCTTTCTCGCATGACTGCAATTATTCCTGAATTCCAGGTTTTACGAGGCCTTCCTTCCTCTTTTCATTCTTCCTGGACGAGACCAATCGAGAACATTCTTACATCTTGAATCTGACATTCTTCTCAGAGCCGTACCATTGCAGAGTTTTACTTCCTAATCTGTCCACAACATTCCGTTTGCTGCATCCGTTCCCTGATCTCTAAGTTTCTAATTTTCTACATTCTAGAAATTCAGCAGCTCCTTCCTGTCCATCCATTTCTACTGCACACAATTTCTGCTTTTGATGTTCCGTGAGGGTCCAACTCTCTCCACCATAGGTTAGAATACTTCCAATAATAGTTCTTACAATAATATTTTTTGTTCTTGAATTTCCCGACCCCATAGTACTCCATTCAACATTCTTCTGCCTCCACTTGCCTGTTTAAAGCGGTCATCAATATCCTTTCAACTATTTCCATACTTGTGCAGGGTTGTACCCAACTATTTGAACTGTTCAACTAACTTAATCCTACTTACGCCTTGAACATCCAAGTCAGTACTTTCTCCTACTTCTATCAGATACTCCGTTTTCTTTAAATTTAATTTACGTCCGCCCTGTACATAGGCCTGTACTACTTTTTGGGTCATATATTCCGGATCATCCCCATCTTGAGCCACTATTACCTGATCAACCGTAAATAGCGAATTTTTTACCTGTCATTTTACTAAAACACCCATTCCTTGGTACGTAGCATTCCATTCTTTAAGGACCTCTTCTAAACAGATTTTGAATTTTTTGAATTAGCAAAGAAAATACATTTTGAGACATTCCACCCCTATCTTAAAGCTTTGGTAGTTTTAAATTCATTGGAAATTGTGTTTACGATTTTTACCACAGCTCGGGTATCCACATATATTTTGTTAATAAGTATGAAGAGATTCTTCGATATTAAAATTTCGCTTAATCCCTAACCTGGAGGGCCGGGGCTTCGAGGTCGAAACAAACAAGAGAGTGTCAAGATAGATAGAATAGGTAAAAGAAGTGAAGCACGAGCAAGAACAAACAATGCCACACTGGTAGATAGTGATACACCAATGTGAATCGTGCGGAGTAAGTTCTAGGAAATGAAGGTCAAGTAGGGATAACAGGATTAGGTATGGTTAAGGTTGTGGAACACCCTTCGTCTGACTCCTCCACTGAAGCCTGTACAATGTGGGTGACTCTACCGGTAGCTGCGCTAGCCTACTAGCCAATGCTACCTCTGCCATAGCCCTCAGCTTCATTGAAGTACGCAAACCTCCTCGCCCGCACGGACAGTGCTATTTTAAGGCGATGCTCCTAGGAGGAGGTGGTTCCTGGATAACCTCAAAGCTCCCAACATGAAGGTGTACTGCAAGTAAGTATGTATAATTAATGGGAGAGGAAGGGACAAGGAAAAGGAAGGAAGGATCGCGTGCAGTTCGTGTCCCGTTTGTTGAAGCACTCCTCCGGTACTCGCCTCGTGTTAATAAGTGAAACCTCAGAAAACTACCGATCAGAAGTGCACTCGAAAGAGGAGGGTGTGATGGCAGCGAAATTCTCAGTCATGGACCATCGACTAATTAAATCAGCGTTCAGCTCTCTCAAATCTCGCTGGTGAGAGTCTACTTCGTTGATCCAGAAGCGAAAAGGGACGTGCAGGGAGGGTTGTCAATGCAACGTTGAGTCAAGCTACCCGCTCGCACTAAGATCAAATGTAACTCGCGCAACCCGGCTCGTCTTGAGTTCACCGAAGACCAACAAACAGTACAACACAAACAATCCTATCGCTGATATCTAAGAAGACAGACCCCGAACAATAGCGCACATTTTTTTTAATTATATTTTATTTTGCAATTTGTTTGTGAACAAACATTTGGCAAAATTACATAGATTTACATAAACAAATACATGAGAGGAGTAAAATCCCATGACCGTACTCCACCAATGATACATTATTAATACAAATTAACTATTAATTATAATTTCTGAAATGAATAATTTAAAGTCGATGTGGAAGGTCTAGAGTATGATGGCGTTGATGTCGTCTGTAGGAGTCACTATTGTCTAGTAAGTTGATGGCTAGAATATTCGGATGATTATGTAGTCTTTGTAGGTATTTTGCACTGGTATTCTTGATTTCTTCTTTTATAGTTGGAATCTGTAAGTCTTTGTGTAATGTTGCATTCCTTACGTACCAGGGGGCATTTACAAATTTTCTTAAGGCTATAGACTGGAAGCGTTGTAATATTTCAACATTAGAATTTTGAGCTGTTCCCCAAAGTTGAATTCCATATGTCCATACTGGTTTTAATATTGCTTTATACACAATTACTTTGTTTGCGATGCTTAACGATGATTTTCTTCCAAGTAGCCAGTTTAACCTTCTAAGTTTTAGGTCTAATTCTTTTCTTTTCTTCTTTATATGTATTTTCCATGTCAGTCTTCTGTCCAGAGTAAATCCGAGATATTTTGCCGAGTCATTTTGAGGAATACATTGCGATCCGATTTTTATAGGTGGACACGTTTCGTGCTTCAGACTAAAGGTGACTTGGACAGACTTCTTGTCATTGATCTTGAGGCGCCAGCGTTTCTGCCACTTGTGGATGGATTGCAGATGTTCTTCTACGAGACGAGATGCTTCTGCTGGATCTTCATGTCGAGCTAAGATGGCTGTGTCGTCCGCGTAGGTTGCTGTCAATGCGTTTACAGATGATGGGATGTCGGCAGTATATAATGAATAAAGGAAAGGTGCAAGCACACTTCCTTGAGGCACTCCTGACTTTATAGGGATAAGTTTTGAAGTTTCACCGTTAAATTTTATTTGAAAATATCTCTCTGTAAGATACGATTTTAACAAGTGATAGTAAGGATACGGTAGATTTTTCTTAATTTTATACAATAGACCTGGGTGCCAAACCTTATCGAAAGCCTGGCTTACGTCTAGAAATACAGCAGAACAATATTCTTTATTTTCTAGCGATTCACTAATTTCGTTTACTACTCGATGAATTTGTTCTACAGTCGAATGTTGTTGTCTAAACCCAAACTGATGATGAGGTATTATTTCATTTTGTTGTAGAAGTGGATTTAAACGTGACAGAAGCAGTTTTTCAAAAACTTTTGATAATATTGGCAGTAGACTAATAGGTCTGTATGATACAACTTCATGTGTTGGTTTGCCGGGCTTAGGGATGACTATTACTTGAGCGATTTTCCATTGATCAGGGAAGTGTCCTAGTCTTAGGATGGCATTGAAGATGGAAGTAAGTAAGGCTATTAGTTTTCTTGGTAGATGGTGTAGAATTGTTGCTGAAATCATATCGTATCCGGGAGCTTTTTTAGTTGGTAAATTCTTGATTGTTGTTTCAACTTCTCGAGCACTTACGGATTTGATTTGGGGAGCTAGTTGCAGTGGTGAATCTAAGAAGTTGTAAATTTCTTCCTCTTCTGTAGCATATATTTGTGAAGGAAATGGTTGAAAGATGTTAGAGAAATGGGACGCGAAGCATTCAGTTTTTTCTTCGTCGGTTTTAGCCCATGTGCTGTCGATTTTTCTGATGGGAGGAATAGGTTGCATCGGTCTCTTCAAGTATTTAGTAGATTTCCAAAGAGAATACTGAGTTCGAATTCGGAATCAATTTTGTGAGTTTATCTTGTAGGACGTGGTTTCGATATTCTTGAAGTAATCTTTTGAGGTTTTGCGAAGCTGAATTTAGTCTTCTTTTGACTGCTGGGTCTTTAGTGATTTGCCATTGTTTCTTTAATTTACGTTTTGATTTCACCTTTTCTCTTATTACTTGTGGGATATATAGCTTTTTGTTTTGCTTTATTTCTGGTGTAGAATGCCATGCAGCTTGATGGAGGTGTCTGGTTACGTATTCTATAGCTTCATTTATGTCGAAAGCAGTTTTCAATGGTAGATTAACTGTGCTGTTATTAATTAGCCATTCTGAGAAATATTTCCAATCTGTTCTATTGTTGTGGATTGAGGTTTGCTTATTGTCTTCAATAATGATTGAGCTAATGACTAGTAGAATCGGTGAATGATCAGACGATAGATCTTGTGACCAGTAGGTGTGAATGTAACTTTGGTTAACTCCTTTTACAATAAAGAAATCTAATACATCAGGAATTTTGTTAGTGTCTGTCGGCCAGTAGGTGGGTTGGCCAGAAGAGAACGAGGATAATTTTTCGTTTATTATAGTTTCATATAGAGATTTACCTTTCGGGGAGGTTAGTCTGGAGCCCCATAATGGATGTTTAGAATTGTAGTCACCGCCAGAAATAAATCTTGGTCCAAGTGTTCTGAAGAAGCTTGCGAATTGTGAACTCTGGATTTTATGCTTCGGAGGGCAGTATATTGCTGCAATATTCAATGTTCCGAATGCATCTCTTACTTGAATGGATGTTGCCTGCAAATACGTGGTGTTAAATTGAGAATTTAAGTGATGTTTAATTTTTTCCCGAACAAGTATAGCTGTTCCTCCATGTGCTGTACCATCCGGATGATTTGTATAATACATGTTGTATCCTTGAAGCGAGAAAAAAACTTTTGTTGGTGAAATGAGTTTCTGAAATGAGCATGATATCCGTATTTGTTAACTGGAGAAAACACTTGACTTCTTCTCGGTGTTGTAGCAAGCCATTGGCGTTCCAAGCTGCTATCTTATATGATTTGTTCATTATTTAGTTAGCAGTTTTGACACAAGATTTAAAAGTGCACTTATTTGTTCTGCTTGTCTGTTGAGTATAGTTTCAAATCTTTCGAAAGTCTGTTGTATTATTGAAAATATTTGAGTATTGGACTCCGTGTTTGTGGCATTGTTGTTCAGACTATCCTTCTTTTGTGAGTTTTTCAGTGCTTGTGCATAAGTACTACGCTGATGGAAATTATTTATCGAAGTAGGTGGGAAGTTTTCTTGACCTGTGTTCATATTGTTTTGTGAAGCACTGGAGTTTGAATCTTGTGGAATTTTAGACGCCTGTGGATATTTTTTATTGCGTATTTTTTGATAAATTTCACATCCTTTATAACTTGCTGTGTGGGGACCTTCACAAAGGGCGCATTTTGCAGGCTTCGTCTTGTTTTTCTTGTTATCACAAGTTCTGCTATCGTGATTCTCGCCGCATACTACGCACCGATAAGGATGGTTGCAGTAGTGCTTCGTGTGCTCCCAACTTTGGCAGCGATGGCATTGCACAAGATCTCGCTTTACTCTTGGAGCTTCAATTATTATTTTGGTATTTTGAAGGTACTGCAATTTATAAATGTCTTTGTTATTATCTTTTGGTTCCAAATCAATAAAAAATACCGGTAAGGGAGCTTTTGTTACACGGTGTTTGCAGTTATGAATGTTTCTTACAGTATGACCGTTTTCTTCTATTTCTGCTTTCAGTTCATCAATATTTATTGTAGGATGCATATTTTTTAAGACTATCCTAAATGCTCTTTCTTGTTTTAGCTGATAGCTGTGAAACTCAATTTTCTCTTTAGTAAGGTATTTAATAAGTGATCGATAAGCTTCTGTTGTTGCCGGTAAGATTTTAAATTTATCTTGACCTACAAGCTTGCAGTAGAATTCTTCCATCTTCACGACTTTTTGTAAAGTTTCTGACATTGCGTGAAAGTCATTTACCCCAGGGATAAATATTGGCGGTGGTTTTTGCACCTTCTGAATGTTGCTGGATTTGGAACTTTCATCGATTACTTTATCATTGGATTCATCGTCATTAATTAGTTCGAGATCTGCAAATCTATTGCATGATAGTATGCCACTTATATTTTCACTTTGACGTTTTGATTGTTTATGACTTTCAGGGCTGTGAGATTTACATCTCTTGCGCTTGCTTACAACAACTTGCCATTTATGAGTGTTGCTGTCACTACTTGAATTACCGTGGGTTGTTCGATTAAGTTCTGAATTTGTTACATCGGTTGAACTTGAACTTGAAGGCTGTACGGCAGGAGGAAAAAAGGGAAATGGCATTGCTATCACTGTACCTTGTGGTATCTGATGTAAAATGAGTTGTTGTTGCTGCTGCTGCTGATATTGTTGTTGAAGAAACAGCTGAGTTTGTAGTTCAGCTTCATTTGTAGTAGACGAATCCATTATAAATTCAGATTCCGGCTGGGAGGTGTTCTCCGAGGCCATATCGATTGTTTACGTCTTATGGAGGCAACATATTTTTTTTTTGATATCACCAGTTGAAACACAGAATTTTATAAACAGAAAATACAATTGATCACGAAAACACTACACACTAGTCAGAACACAAAATGTGGACGCACAACTTGACACAATGAGTCAACGCACAACTTAGAAATCACGAGACACCGCGGAGTAGAGGGCACGTCCTCTCACCTCCGCCGTTCGCGAGAGACGCGCACATAAAGAGGAAAGTTTCTATCAGTATAACTGCTTGCAGCAATTGTTGTTGGCTACAAGAATATCGTGCCGCCTTTTTCTCAATGCGAGGGTTTTTCGTGGACGGCAATCCGGCGTAGTCTCTAGCGTACGACCTGCAAAGATGGCTCAGGGCATCAACTGTTTTCACTGCGGTGCCTCTGACCGGGAGGTCCTGGGGTTCGAGTCCCGATGGTGGCAGAATTTTCGACACAAGCTACTTGCAGCAAGGTCGAATTCAGCCGCTGACTGCAGGAGAATTCTAGTGTCGACTACCCGGATTGGTAGTTTCTCTGTTTCTCCGATCAACACCAAGCGAAGGCCAGAGCAGAATCCTAACAAACGGGCCAAGGACCGCACGAGATCTTTCCTTCCTCTTCCTTGTCCTATGCTCCCCCTTACTTACAAACTCACATGCTCTACATTACCACACAAGTCGGAGGCTTAGAGCTTGTCCCGTCTGCGTTGGTGCCATGCTGTTGGGAGATATCTAGTTGAGGAAAATTCCCGCAATCCGACGTAGGTCGGCGCCAGTTCTCGCCAGTCAGCGTGTGAAGATCACAGCCACCTCGAGCAATAAAACATGTACTACACTTACGGGATTAATGACCTTATCAGTTGACGCGCATGGAAACACTAATCAATCAATTTAGCGTGTGAGAACGAGAGAGAAAATGCGACATTTGACTGCTTTTCCCTACCTTTCTTCGTGTTTTTCTGCCTCGTTTCATTTTTGACTTGGTTGCGTTTTTATGGAATGTGTGGGCGGGGCTGATTGCGGGGGTTCAGGAGCAGCCACTTCATGCTTAATCCGTGCCTGCGTAAGGTAACACACACATACTAAATAAAAAGAGGGAATTTGAATGGAAGAACATGACTTTTGATAATAGTAAAGCAGAAGAAAACAGAGTGACGTGTCACTTCTACACAACTCACTAAAAACATAAACAGTAAAAAAATAGGAATGGGAAACAGACTCCCCCGATACACTTCCACTTCGGGACTGACGTCAAGACTCCTTATCAAACCGAGTGGCCGCGTTCAATTTGAGGGATATCCCAACATCTAATACGAAATAAAAAAAGATAGTAACTTTTTTAATAGACACGTTTCTACTTTTCAAAAATGTGTCAGAATTGACACGAAAATGTGTAATAACATGATATGTTATTACAAGTTGTAATTACAATGTAATTACATGATATGTTGTTACAAGTTAGGTGTCAATAAAATTATCGCAAAAAAATATCGTTTCATTTTTGGATGGTTGGTGGACAGAGGATGGGGCTGTTCGGCACTGTACCAACACGAGGCGGAGTAAACGTAGGGTATTAATCGATTGTTCTCGCTGGCTAGCTTCCGCAATCTCGGAGGGCGAGCGCGCTCCTATCTGCCTGCGAAATCTATACTTGGGTCCCTGTGAAGGATCGGAATTATCGGTATCGTTCATTATCGGCAGTATCGGCGGAACATGTTTTGTGCACGATTTTCTAGTAGTTTTAGTGTGTTTCGCTAAAACCTCTGATTAAAAAACTTTTATAAAGTTCAGGTTGTCTTTTTCTAAGGCAATTTTTTATCTCTAAATAATTCTGTGAACTGGTCGGCCAAAAAAACTCCAGCGTCCAAATATCTTCCAATGTAGTGAATAAAATGCGACACTAACATATATTATCTATGGATAAAAAATATATTTTATGAAAGTAAAAAAAAGAGAGGTAAGAAAGTAAGGAAAAAAGAGGGGTCTTTGATCCGTAAAATTGGTTTGTAGCAAAAAACATCTATCTGTTTGTCTGTCCATCAATACTAAAGTCTAAACCATTCAGACGATTTTCTCCAAAATTGACTTTCCCAATTGATATGACAAAACTGGAGGCCTTGAGAATTTGAATTGGATATTTTGATTTCGAAGAACCACATTGGATATTGTGATTTCTCATGAAACCACATTTTCAACATTTTCTCAAAAATGGCTCAATTTTTTTATTATACTTTTTCCTCAAATAGAGCAAAGGAAGGCTTAAAAAGTTGACACAGGTCTCATTTTCGTTGAACTCTTTTGAAGTATCAAAAATAATAAGTTCAAAATTTTTTGACACTACAATAGTGAAGATAGATTTTTTTCTTAATGAAAACTATTCTTCTAAGACATCTTTAAAGAAAATCGTTATAATTTTTTGAAAATTTGAGTATTTTCACATAATTTTGCGTGAAATAAAGGCATTTTTAAACAATTTTTCAAACATGCTTACAATTTTTTTGTTTGTATGCAGCAAAGATGGTAAAAATAGATATGCTTATTTTCGGCAAACTATCCTTTCAAAATTGAAACCAAATAGCTTTGCACAAGTACAATACCGATCATAAGGATACTTTTTCCATACTGAAAATTGGTCCAAAATATTTGATTTTCAAATATGATCAAGGACAATTTTTTATGCTTGAAGTAAGGCAATTTTTTTCTCAAAACCAGTGTTCAAATGTTTTCTTTAATTTTTTCCTCGGAGAGACCCAAAAAAGCAGTACAGGATTAATTAATTAATTAATTTACGTCAGAAACAGTTAAAAACTGTGTATGATGTGCTATGGGGAGAAGCGAATACTGTGCACATTTACACAAATATGTGCACGTAATTCTAGTTCAACCCTCCAAATTTTCGAAATTTAAGGTACAAATAATTAGTGAAAGAATGTGCTATTGAGTACCCCTAGTTTCCTTATCATTAATTCAGACACTCATCTCAGAAGAGTGCACACTAATAAAATATTAAGAATAATAATAAAATTATAATAAACACAAGATTTCCAAACAACTAAAGCATAGCAACTTGAGCCACCTGAAATTGATTCATTTTGCACAGTTTAGTGATATAATCTCAACCAGGGAGGCATTTATATTTAAATGATAGGCATTCTAGGAGAGTGGTTTTTTTTACTATTTCTAGGGCTGTATAATTTTCCAGGTACTCTACCCTAAAGAAATTATCTATAACTTTTTGTTTAAATACTTCCAGTGCATATGAACAGTTGAAATTTTGTATGTGCACTTTCCATTACACGTGTGTATTCAGGAAAAAGATTTCAGGGTATGTTTCAGCAAGTCACCTTTGACCACTGTCTTGTAGGTGTGAGGGGCTACCCTACATCTCAGTGTATGATTACCAGCTTATCTGCAGTGGAGAACATGCCAGGTGAATAGTGTCTCTGAGAGATAGTCCACATTTACTTTAGTAATTTGATTAAATCTCAGATGCTGCGGAAGTTTGTTGTTATTTTTTGTGATCTTGTTGACAGAGGTACTGTGTCAGGAAGCAGAATAGTCATCATTACGTTTGATCTCTGGGGAACCTTTTATATTTTGTCATGTTTTCTTGGCTCTTACTAGCTCATGACAGTAGAAGGGTTACCAATTATATTGAAGTGTTGCGCATGGTATCCAATATATACTTTTTGTATACAGTTAGCAAACTTCAACAAAAAAATTTCCAACACTGCACCTCAATTATAATCTATCATTAAAAGTTTTACCTCGTGTAGTAAGTATCAGAATGAGACAATTGAAAACACTAAATGATTAAAAAGAATTGTAAACAATCTGGCATTGACAATATATTCCAAATTTATCATAAACTTCATATACAATTAACTTACATATTTGTACAATCATTTGTTAGCACAAAGTAATATAATCAGATTCAGAGCATGGCTATGTAAAAAACTGGTCAACTGTGACCACCTCATTGACCTTTGCAAATGGAATTTTCCTTACTTTTGAGCAGACAGAGATAATTGTGGTTCTCTTACTTCATTTGTCAAAAGCGTTTGACAAACCAGATAAGATTTCAATAAGATAAGATAACCAAAATAAGATTTCTGAAATTCAACGTGAACACAATTGGATGACATTATATCTATCAGACAGAAAACACATAATTGTGTTACTGAACCACAAATGATATTACTCAGAAGCAGAAAATATCTATTGGGTCCCTCAAATGTCAACACAAGGGCCAATTATACTACTTATACTCAAAAATGATCTCCCATCTGAAATGAAAAATAACAATAATAATAATAATAACAATAATAATAATAATAATAATAATAATAATAATAATAATAATAATAATAATAATAATAATAATAATAATAAACCTTCTCACCAATGACACTAAATCTCTTTTCACTGAGGTCTTAGATGGTCCGGCCATTGATATGTTTGTTCAACGGATTCACCAAAAGAAATTAACATAGACAAAACCTTCACACATCATCCCACAATTCATGCATAATACAGCCATACACAATACACAATACAAAATCAAAATTAATGTTATAAATTAACAATACTCCAGCCCAAGAAACAAAACTCCTAGGAAATACCATCCAATCCACTCTTGAGGGGAAATTAACTATGAGAATCCATTAACTTAAAATTCAGAAAAATCAGTTATGTTCTTAAAATAGGCAAAATGAAAATCTACTAAAACAACTCCAGAAGTGCAATTAAGTGATTCCTATTGTTAAAAGCCATAAAATAATATCACCATAAAAAGGCATTTTGCCAAACTTCTAGGCTCTAGTGATAATAAATTGGAGTCAAGCACCCTGAGGCAAAACTAACATTCAAAATAGAGAAAAGAATAATCTAGACAAAATACTAAGGAGTGGATCCTTGTAATCAGAATTGTAAAAACTTAACATACATATATTTTCACTGCATTGTGTCTTCACATATGAAGTCCTATTTTTTGTTTGAAAGAATCTAGTCAACAAAGATCCATCTAATAAATTCAACAAATTTACCCCCAACGTAATACAAGTATGTAGATGAACAATATTTTAAAATCAATATCCGTAGAGTGAAGTGCTAACTTGGGGTGCAAAATAACCTAGTGTCATCACTGTTTCTGGTGACATTTTAGAAAAAAAATAAACAGATGAATTAAAAAATATTGGTACTAGAAACAATACAGAGCTACAAGTATAGAAAATATTTTAAGGAGAAATGCGACTAATGCAATGCTGTTTTAGCTGCTTGCCATCAAACATCTGATGGTCCTTTTCACACAAAAATGAATTAATTCTTCAGTAAAGCCCTTCTCAACATTTTAAACTAAAATAGAGAATGTTTATACAAGAAGAGAATGGAATTAGATGGGCCATTTTTGTAATTTTTTCTGCAATTATTAAAAAGGTTAAGTTTGTATTATGTTCATGTTGTTTCCACAAAGAAATTCTATTAAGATAATAAAGTAACATTTGCTTTTAACTTCTAGAAATGAAAAAAGGTGAAGTATAGGGAAGTGAATGAATTTTTAGATTTACCGAAGACTTTAATTATAGCAAAGACACCCACAGCAAGATTAATTATAGCTTAATTATTTTCAGTCTCAGTCTCAAATAAGAAATTCATGTCAACATTGCTCTCATGAAACAATAAATCATCAGAAGAACCAGAGGAAATGTCTTCATTAAATAATTTATTTGTTGCTTTTTTTGATATAGGGCATTTCTTTATCCCACTTTTTTCCTCTTTCTTTCCAAGTTCATCTCTATTAGGAGTGGAAGTTGAAGTTGTAGACTTATCTTCAGTTCAAACATTTCATTTCTCTTTTCTGGGGCCTGCTTTAGGATATGAGCTCTTCTGGAGATACCATATCACCATTGCTTGGGCCAGAAGTTGGTTCTAATCTCTCATCTGGGAAAGAGCATCTAGGGGCTTCATGAGAAAAATGATCTTCTATTCGATCAGTTATGTATGACTGTAAGAAATCTTCTGGCGAAAAAAATGTTATTATTAAAAGGACTGATTCCTGTAGCACGAAACCCAATGCTTATATTCTTTGGTATGAAAGCCAATCAAAAAGGCTCTCCCAGTAATTACTTGATATATAAATATAGGGGTACCAGGATGGTTTCCCAATTATCATAGGCAGAGTCATAAAATTTGTTAAATGACCCAAATACACTTACGTCCAATGGCTGGAGATTATAGCTACAATGAGGAGGCAATGTTAAGAGCACAATGCTATTATCATTTGCAGTCACCAGTGTGGTAGCTGATGTGGCTGTCATGACTGTCTAGAACAATTAAGTTTTGGCTTCTCTTTGCTGGACCCTTCCTGCTCCACAAAGTGTTTAAACACAAAATAGTTCGGCTCCATCGATCCAAAAAGGGATGAAACCAGTGCCAGGTCTGCGATCATCTGCTGTTTAAAGTGCACTTTAAGTAAAATTAGAAAAAGAGAAACAGCTTTTCCTGTGGCACAAATACTGCTCACTAGAGTGACGAGAACTCTCCCACCTAAAGTCATTTGACCACCATTTGTTGTTCCCTTATGAGCCAGAACTTTTGGAGGCTTATGAACTGTAGTTAAGGCAGTTTCATCCAAGTTACAAATATTTTGAAGTAAAAAGTCATGTTTATCTAATGTTTCTTTTTAATTATCATAAAATATTTTGACAGTGGTTTTATTAAAACTGATTGAGTGTCCAACACTAGTTTGCTCTGGAGCTCTCAGTGATAGGAAGTGTTGCTTCATGAATGCTTAGAGCCATTCTTTGCCTGCTTTCTTTTTCTACGCCCAGCAACCTAGCATTTCCTTTTCATTCATGTGGGCAAATTCTTAGGCTAAGTGTGACATACAGATTTCGCTGACAATCCATAACTTCATGTAATTTGATACATTTCCATAACTTCATGTAATCCATTTCTTCATGTAATTTGATACATTTTCTCATGAACATTAATATTTTTAAATATGTTGATCCAGGATTGAAATCAAGATCATCTGTTTACCTTGTCATTCTCTTAAAATGTACCTTTGAACAGTTGCCCTTAGAATGCCACTCTCTTTACTTAAATTTATAACACTTGGTCCATTTTTTCTAAGGCTTTTGCCATAGTCACTTTTAAAACAACTTCAGGGTAATTCTTGTGATTTGTAGTCCTAATTGTTACACAGGACATATCTGGAAATTGGAATAAGTAATTTAAGTAATCATCAACTCATATTTTCATTTAAAATCATTACTCGTTAAAGACACGTTTGATGGGCCATGCCTACATAACCCCACAAGAAATGGCCCATCTTCCATGAAAAAGGTCCATGGACTTCCATGGAAAAGGTCAGAAAATCTGAATGATTGAAGAGGTTATAAAACATGAGAATACACATGAAACGCATCTCATCTAGATAAATTATTTATAAATATTAGTTTTATTGTAAAATATATATTGTTGGAAAGCAAATACAACAAAATTATTGTAATAATTACTCTTGTCTAATATAATCACAAAATATCAAAGTGAATTTTTTCTGTGTATTCAGCAGCAATAATAGTAACACAAGCTGATTCCACCAACAAATGCCCACAGCATTCTAGATATTTTAAATTAAGGCGCAAATTTTGAATTTTAAAGCCATTGGCTCATCTAAGCTGGCGGCCCATCCAACCCCACTCTACCTTATTGTATTTTTATTGTTTTATTGTATATGTAATTTTTATAGTTACATACTGGAACATTTACAAAGAACCTTTATACGTAATTAAATTTGTGATTTATTTCATAAGCAAGACACACAGTATGTAAATTTCTGTATCTTGTGCATTAAATTTAAATTCATTAAATAATGTTGTTTCCCTCTTTAAGATCTTTCACAAAATCTCTGAGCTTTATCTAATCATCCAGAAAGACTTCATAAACAGTTTTACAGTTTTAGTACTGGCATTGATATCATTAACATTATAGATGTCAAGAGATACAAGGTGGGTGTGTAAAATAAAAAGTCCAGGTCTAAGACACTGAAATGCATCGGAGAAGATCTGGATGCAAAAAGTACTATGATAGTAACAACTTACTGAAAAGTAGAAAGTTCTGTTCTAAAGGTCACTAATGTTATCATTATCATACAACATACATTATCTACCACTGTCATACACGACCACTGTAACTTACACCTTACACATTATCAGATATTCAGTTTTCATCCAGTTCTTAGTTTTCCCATTCTTGTAAGATAAACGTAATTTCTTCTAAAATACATACATGTATATGTCCTCCATACCATAAATCTTGGGCTATATTGTTTACTTTTATTCTTAACCTAATAAAATGAAGTATAAAACAAAAATTAAAATTTCCTTATATTGATTTATTATCAGCAATTTAACAAATACTGTCCAGAAAAATAAATGTAGGACACAAGAACAATGGAACAGTTCAATTAATGTTGTTTTTTTCTTTCATTTTATTTTCTTTATGAATGGTAATACATATATACAAGACAGGCTTTTAATTTTTATAAATAGCAAGACATGCTTTAAATTACAGCCAATATAAGAAGTTTAAACTTCATTGTTTAAGTAAAATATAGCAATGCATCCACTCTTTCCGAGTTCTTACATCTTAATCCCATTTATGATATTCATTCATATTAAAATTGAATGAATAATCCTGAAGATGTGATAACATATGTTAAAAAGTAATTTCAATAATTTTAGAAATCAAGTACAGCATAACATGATACAGTACTTCTAAATTGAATCACAGAATAAATTGTAGTCATTTATCTTCACTACACATCACATTTCTTTTCTTACATACCATAAACATCATAAAATAATTGAATGCATTAAGCAGTTATGATTGAAATTTAACTATTGCATAAGCAACTGGTTCTGTATAGCAACCACACACACTCAACACATTTCAATATCTTATAACTATATTCAACTTTTAACATTAAAAATAATATACAATATAAAATAAATTGAAACAATATACATATACTATAATTTTCTTACTTACATATCCAGTTCCTAAGAACTTCAGTTTCATGAAGGAGACATTAGTCTCTTCATTTCCATAACACATGCATATATATGTGCACTATTGTCTATGCATGTGTAATAAATACAATTCATTTGCACATTATATTTCTTATGATAAGTTTATATAAAATATTTCGTTTACTTCATGGAATAATAGTCTCAGCATAGGAATTATCATTCATTATGGTGCAGTTGAAATCTATCTTAATCAATATCTATGGTATTGCACATAAATTTTCGAACTTCTGGTATTACATTAGTATTTTAACATTTTATTGAAAGTTCTGTACCGCTACAAGTGTTAATTCTGCTGTGAAAGAACTTTCAATCACAATGCTTAACAAATGTATAACAAGTTTATTATATTTGTAAGATTTTTAAATTAAGAATTCAATCTCATTTCAGAACTCAGGGAGAAGTCATTACCCTTAAAACAAAACAAAAAGGCTTATTTTAATGAATTGATTGGCTATATCTACTATAATATTATAATTTCAATAATACTTGTAGTTGCACAAACATGGAACAATTGAGAATTTCTTATTGTTACGAGAAAATTTAATTCATTCATTTAACGATCTCCCAAAATAAGCAAATGTCAATTGTAGGAACCGAAGAACAATTTAATTGCAAAGGAGGACCTATTAACATTCTCATCAAGAAGATTTTTTTAAACTTCATGTCGAAGCAATTACCTCTCCTTTTCAAGAGATATCACAATTTATTATCAACAGTATTTGCCTGATGTGAATATTTTTATTCAGACTGGCAATTTGTGGTTGATTATATATAAAAATAAAAGTAGTGCAATGAAAGTTAAATTTCAACATAAATAATAAATGTATTTAATTTTCATTTTTGATGAATAATGGACCAGATTGTAGTCAAAATAAGATTTAAAAATAAATACATTTTTTTTAAATACAAAATTGCATAAAAATTCAAAGAAAAAATAGTTATGTCCACAAAGCATCCACTTTTGAAATCCTACAATAAATAAAAACCGAAGCTTTTAATTATCGTAGTTTGCTTATAGTTGCTCATGGTAGAACTTCTTGTTTACTTTCTCCTTGACATATGTACAAATTTCGTGATCTGTTCAAACAACAATAAAAGGCATTTGATATTTTCCTACCAGTATGTGCTTGAACAGAATATGAAGGAGCAGCACTGAAGCCAATACATCATTATCACATCAAATGTATCACAAATCTATCACAAATCTTGATGCAGCAAATACACTACAAAAATGTCTCACCATTTGTTTTATTCTAATTTCTATCTATTTTGTTTGTTTACTTCCTAATAACACTATACAATTCTGCACAAACATATATCATCAACTGTGTTAATTTTGCCAAATTCTATATAATAAAAAAGCAATGAAAAAAGAAAAAAAAAGAAAACAAAGGAGGATTGAAACTTCATGCAAAACTTTCAATAATAGTCTAATGCTGATCATTCATCACATAGCATACCTCTTTAATCTATTTCCAAAAAAAGAAATATGATAAGAGGATTCACACCAAAGCAAGTTACACATTAAGACTGCAGTAACATTTTCATAAAAGTGAGTATTTATTCTATGAAAATATCTCTGGATCTTGCATTATGGAAGCCCTCAAAATAATTTAACTTTCTTGAAATCAAAAAAAAAGGGAATACTTGTATGTAAATATTCGCAAAGTTAATGTATTCACAACATAATAAAATATTTCAAAAAAAGAATATTTTGGTAAATAATTTGCTGTATGAAATTGGCTTGTATTTGCTTGGGTTTTGTGGTTAAAAGTGGGAGCCTCCTTTTCATATAAATCATAGCACAACAATAAGGTTTATTTTTAAGTAATTGAAAACTGCTTCCAAATGCCTCTTAAAAGCATGTAACTTAATTTGAAGAGTTTCTATGCATTGGAACATACAAGAAAATAATGTTTCACATCATGTTAATTCAATTTTTAACATTTGTGCAAAGACTTAATTCAACACTTCGTGTAATGTCACTAGAAAACTTATTTACACATACCATATACGTATTTTCACTTGAAATGATGTAAACTCCTTGAGATACAATCAATCTTGCCTTGCACTCATTCCCACACATTCACATGCTTTCACTCATTGACAAATTACATATGATGAACTTTCAATGGAGCCAACACATTGAAAGGGAAATGCAGCTTTCATACATCTTTTTCTTGTGAACTTGCCACAATTCATTCACTGAATATATCATTACTAGGATTGGTCATATTCCATTTTCGTTTATGCTGATCAAAACCAAAACCTTCTTCATAATTTCCTTTGGCAATGAAAAGTTGTTTAAAATGAGGAATGCAGTACAGTTTCTCATTATTAAATGTGTAAGTCTCCATTCTGAAATAAAGAAGGTCAAATATCTTCTTCAGTACAGTGAAATAAAAAGAATCTTTTGAAATTGATGATTGTCTTAGTTGAAAACAATCCCACAAGAAGAAACTTTCACAATTCTCTTACTATTCTGAAGTTAATTGTTAAGTTAATATTCTGAAGTTAACGTCTTATAATTCTTGAGAAAGCCATCTCCTATATACAAATGGGTACAAAAACTACACTAAAATATAATTGACTCTTGATAAAGTGAACCTTTAGTTATAGTGAACCAATGCACTGGTCTCAATCCATGTATATTACAAAAAAGCATTACACGATTCAGTTTCAGTGAATTCTCCACATTGGATATAGTGAACAAAGGAAACAGTACAACTTCCAGGAAAAAAAATACTTTGCCTCATGACCATGAATTCCAATAACCTAAGGGCTTGCAGGTGGAGGATCTCAAGTTATTTTTGTAGCATTTACAGGAAATAAAAGAGACTGAGGGAAGTAACCTCTGAAAAAATAATTTCAGCTCATCTATAGCAATTCTGACAATCCTTACGATTGCACCAACACAGACTGCAAGATAAAATAAGTAAACTCCTATCTGGCTAGGACATCATAATTTTTGTGCAATGGTCTTTTAGAACAGAAGGAAATAAGTACAATGAGAAAGAGGATACAAAGAAAGTGTTCCTAATAGTACAAGAGTCATTCAAGAGTATTGAACCTGCACTAAGATAGCAAGGATACTGTACAAAGAAGGGTGGAGAAAGGACAAACTCTTGAGAAGGCTTTGAAAAAATATTCATAAAAATCTGTACACAGCAAACTAATAAAAATATTATTTTGTAGCTAAATAAATATTTAAATTTTGAATTAGTGGTGAATGTATAGTTTGCTAAACTTCTAAAAAGGTATGCAAATTCTTTGGCGTTTGCAGAACTTTTCTTTAGAATTCGCATTACAAAATGCAAGGACTTCCACATTTTTCTCACTACCTGATTTATATGCTTCTCCCACTCTAATTTACTATCTAGATGAATACCTAAATACTTGCATGATGAGACTCTTGGAATGATGACATCACCTAAACGATAGTCTGGTTCCTCATAATTTCGTCCCTGCCCGAACGTTATTGCTTTATTTTTGGATCCTTTAATTCCCATGTCATTTTTTTCAGCCCAATCACGTCCTGCTGTAATATTTGTTTGCTAGCGCTACCTATAATTTTTCGGTATTTAACACAATCGTCTGCAAATAAACGCACCTTTGATTGTATATTATCATGGACATCACATATGCTAAGAAAAGTAATGACCCTAAAACAATTCCCTGTGGAACCCCTGAAGTAATAATACCCATTTTTGAAAACAGAGTTCCAATTTGAACTTTTGATTTCCTATCCCTAAGAAATTCACTTATCCACTTCACATCTCTAGCATCAACTCCTGAAGTTAATAATTTCCTAATAAGTAGGTAATGCGGTACTACGTCGAATGCTTTTGCAAAGTCAATTATGACTGCATCCACCCTCCCACCCAGTCAGCCAGCCACACTTTGTCAGCTAGATCTTGAAAAAGAGAAACAATTTGACCTTCACACGAATATCAACTTCTAAACCCATGTTGTCTGTGAAAAATCCAGAATAGCTTGCAAGACTTGCAAATTCGTAATGTTATTGGAATTCACAGTCTGGAGGCAAAGCTTTATTTTTCTAGAAGTTGTGTTTCCTACGCTTATTAACAGTTTATGTGGAGAGTTCACCGTCTACATTTTACAGCATCTATGGTATATTTATAATGCAAATTCACTATATTAGAGTTCAATTCACCCACAGTTGACTGTATTTATAAAATGCAACAGGTATTCATTTGACAAGAGAGCATTTTTTTGACAACAGAAAATGAAACACACTTACCGCAAAACACAATTGCACTGGAGACATCTAAAGCATTGCTTATGAAATATTTTACCACTTGTTTCTACTTTTTCCAATGGATAAACTTTTTCATTGCACGTGAAGCAAAGTGGAACGTTAGCAGCCTGTATTTCCTAAAAATAGAGAAGAAATTGATTATACTATAGCATTTTACAGTGAAGTTTTCACAATGAAGGGCAAGAAGTAGTCTACAATACTCTTGACAATAAATATTTTTATCGTATAAGCAAACACTATTTTAGACTAATTTAATTCAAAAATAACTCACCATAGCCTATCCAAACACCAATGCCTCCAGACAATAAGAACCACAAAAAAAATGACTAAAGCACAAAGCATAAATCTCAACCAAGTAACGACTGAAAATTAGCAAGCAAATGAAAGCTGATGATCCAGTATGATAATTATTTGAACAGCTTTCATGCTTCTTGTTCCCACAAGTCATGAACTGTTTAGAAATAGTTTCTTGTTTTAAGCTATATCATTAAACTATGGTACTATAAAATGAATGTATGTGTGCTATTGATTTGTGTATAATTAACAAGAAAGAAATGTTTACAATAAGAATGGACAGTTTACTTGAGTTTATTGAGCACTACAGATAGAAAACAGCAACTGTAGAAAAAATTTCAAACACTACATAAAAGGTAATCATTATACAAAGTCACTCAAGTTGGCACATTTGAACTACTATTTACCCTTATATAAACACACAAAATCAAATCAAATATTTGCTTGGCACTTGGTAATATAAATATTATAATATGAAATGGGAACAAAAATATGTTCATGGAAATCCACAAACCTGACCCTTCTCAACAGTGTAATTTACACCTAACACTGCACCTGAGAAGTTCGAAGTGTTAAAGTACGATTTAAAAAATTAATATGAGCACATATCTGAAATAGAGCAGACTGTTTTCTTTTACAGTGTTTAACAAATTCTATCATATTGCGACCCTTATGTGCTATCACTGGTTACCCAATTTTTGTACAGACAATTTTGGAAAGTCCACAAAATGAATGAAGGTTACAATAAATTTTGAAATCTCAATGTTATACAAATAAAATGGCCCAAAAATATAGGTTACTTGTAAAATAATAAGTAAAACTAGGAAATACCTGCAAGTTAATCACTTCTTCATGAGAAAATCAGGAATTGTGCATGTCAGATAGCCCTTTTGTAATCAACCAAACACAGTTCAACTATGAACAACTACTAATATGTTTACGATTTTTCCAATATCACTAAAAGAAAATTTCAGTTAGAATGTTCCTTTGTCAATTATTGTGAACATCAAAAGGCAAAATTTATTACTTTCATACTCAGCAATTTGTATTAGAAGCAAACATACATACATTTCACCTACATCTTCTCAATACTAGTTTGCTCTTCATAGATGACATTAGATTGTGTCACACAATAAAATTCTCTTCATGCAAATGAGATATTGTATTTCCTACTGAAAGTTTATAATATTCAATATGGGGATAACACATAATACTGTGTCTGCTGCCTTGGGTTTACATGCACAATATGACAAAATCATGTATATTTGAACAACTTAATTTTGTTTCATAACAATAAATAGAATTTTTTTCTTTTATGAAAACATTACAGATCAAATAAGGACATTATGAAACTGAAAAAAAAAAAAAAAAAATTCATTTAACAGTTTTGATGCATCACATTCAGCAATTCTGATGCATGCAATACAGCTGTCCTGATGCATGCAATATTATATCTACTCCTAATGCATTGAAAATAATGTTGGAATCGCTCTCAAGACAATTTTCTGCAGTTGTGCTAGTGTCATGACTAAGTCACAAAATATAAAGATGTCAATCTTAGAAATCTGCAAAACTAATAAGATAGTGTGTACTTGAGAATATCATTTTATTTACCTCTGTAACAACACGTCTCCTCCCACATCATTCTCAAGGCTTCAACATTTTGCTTTTGAAATTAATTTTAGTCTTTTTCTTTCTTGCAAATAGTTCATTATGCACTAAGAGAAATTTTTATGGTCTTTGTCAAGTGAAGGGACCATCTTACATGCACAAATAAAAATCTTATATTAATCCTTTCTATCTGCTAATAAATGAAAATTCAGAATGAAATTATATAAATATGGCCTTATGAAAAATTTAAGATACATTATGTTCAGTTGTGCCTTTCAATGTTGTGAATAAAGAACCAGATATTTTAAGTACTATGAAAGTTTATATGTCAATGGAACTCATATTCCCTAAAGCTATAAAACCTACACCATGTCTAAGTACATCAAAACAAAATGGCCAGAGTATGTAATAGAAGACCAAGATGAAATAAGTTGAGATGCAGCTTCTGAAGAAGCAAAGCACAAAAAGAACAGTCTCATGTTTTATGTTTTTTGATTGAAATGCTTTGTTTCAGAAGATGAGTAACCCATTTCAATTTGTTCATTTTATCCTGTCTGCAGGTTTCATTCTGTCACTGTGCAAGGAAGATAACCGTAAGGTGTTAATATATTTTATATTATGACACAGAAAACTGTTACTTCACAGAAAATGGTATTTTATCAATATTTCTTGCTAATTAAAAACTGTATACCTATTTATCTGTAGGTCAGAGAGAAACACATAATTCTGTAAGAGTCCAAAAGCTTTTAGTGCAATATATTACATTTCAGAAACCACTGAATTTAACTAATGGAAATTAAATGCAGCATATTGAGCTCAAAGTATAACCAACGTTATGTTGTTTTAACCCTCCAACTGTACACCAAAGCCTTTGTGAACCTGCTCAAATACATATCTCCTTGCTCATATCACTGGCAACACAGGTCGCTTGTGTGTAAATTAATCATGAAATCTGATGTGTTAAGAGATGAAAGGTCATCTATCAGTAGCTTGATCTACTGTGATTCATTGAACATTCTGTTGCATCTCTGAGTGTCATTCTGGAGCGTGCAATTATATTAGAAATTCAACACTTTGTATTCACATATATTTCAGATAAATTATGTTCGGGTGTTACCTATATTAGTATTTTTTTGTTCAAATAAACTCTTCTGCAAGTATATCTTCTTTGTTGCCACACTGCTCATTCATAACAATATAAATAGAAAATAACAGGGTCTGCCTGACCCTGGAGTACAGACCACATAACAAAAACATAGGTGTACTGATGGAGGGTTAAGAATATATACAGCCCTATTGGTAATACCACACATTTTGGAAGCCTCAAGTAAGAAATACAATTTATACAAATTGATGATACTGTCCTTGGTAGTAATCTTCCCACTTAGCAATTTTGAATGTTAGGTACTTATTTTACAACCATAAACTTTAAAGAATACCAAATTATTTTAATTCAAAATTAATACTTTGTATTTGTTCTATTTTTGTGGTGCTTTGAAATGAGGGAACCACAAAATTCATAAAAATAATTACAAAATTCACAAAATAAGATTTTCTGAAGGGTTACTAAATTGCATAAATTATTCTCCTTAACTTACATATTTCAACAGTAAGCACAAATCAACTAAGTTTTATGAACATTATTCTAGTACAGGCAATGTTCAACAATTGCTTACAGTCTTAATGACAATAACAAGCAGTTAGAAAATACAGAATAGTACATGAAAAGAATCACATGACTTTAAATTACATGAAAGTAATATTGTACATTAAACTTTACATTACATATAATAACAGCATTACAAACCATTTTGATATTTAGATATTTCATATGAATGCTAAAAAAGTAGAAAAATAAAAGTAACAGTAACCCAACAAATGCATCATTTAAGTATGACAATGAGGATTACCATAACTACAAAATAATTATAGCAACAGTATATGTGAATAATTAAGTAACAGTAACAACAATGCCTAGATTAGCTAATACATTTTATTCCATAAGCAATTGTTAAAATATGTAATATAAACATGAACATCAACTTTTTAATTGTTACACAACTTATTAATGTTTTCCATGTATTTATGTTGGGAAAGAAAATTTATCATTAAGTTCATCTTGTGGTTTCCAGTATCAGTCTGCTCAGATCAGCTCATGCTTCTGGTTTCTTCATACTGCACATCTTCCATTCCTTCTCCTTCTGTTAGTAATGCTTTCACGGGTGATCACATGATTTACTAAGAAAAGGAAAAACAAATTTAATTGTAGAAGACAATATTTCATAGAAAAATTAAGTCCTCTGATGTTCTTGTTTAGTACTACACATCAACATGCTCATGCATTGCAAAAATAAAGAAGGCAGCACATTAATGGATGCACAATATAGTTCTCAACCACTTGTGACAATTTCCATATTCTTTTGTAGCATCACTCATTTTACATCAAGTTCCTTAAGATAGGTGAAACTTTCTTCTCGTGTTCGCTGAAGATATCTTTTCCAGATGAAACATTCACAGCAAATCACATTCCTCCATATTTTTCATAAGACTTCATGTACCAGTTTCTTCTAAATTTCTTCAATAGCATCAATACTCAAGAATATTGTTACTAATTTCTTCAGCGAATAATTCTGGTTATTTACTCATTCTCTTTAAGAATTATCAGTTCAAGTTTTTAGTTCTTGAGAGGTTTTAAGGTTGACAAGTTTTAAAAATATTAAATATCAAAAGGAATTTCTTGATCAAATCAGCTATAATATTAACTACAATTTTCATGCAAGAATGGCAACATTAGTAAAATAGTCAGCAGTACAATTGCTGCGTCCACGAGGCATGTCATGCAATTGCGAACTGAAAGTAACACATCTTATTCATGCAATAAACTTCCTTTGAATTGAACACAAGAATTTCAGTAGACTAAATGTTTTAACTACACATTTAAAAAGAATGTAAAATAAAAGAAATTCCCAGAAAACATCCTCACCATTTCTTGACAGTGTCAACTATAGTATTTCATTTAATGCAGAACTGATTCCCATCAGATGATCTTTTCAGTTCCACTTTACAAAAGTTTTGAATATCCACTTCATTAAATACTTATTTATTTCAAGAACTGTTTGTCCAGTAATGCTTCACACAAATCTACTTGATAAACATCTACTAGATCAAAATATTGGACTTATATTAATTTGCTTCTTGAATGATAGAATGAACATCTCTTGTTGATCTTTTACTTTACTTCAGAAAACTTAATGAAGATAGGCAAGAATAAAAATAATGACACCGTTATAAATAACAAAGAAATGGTTTTTTAATTGATAACACATTTTCATTTCCTGGCGGCATAGCAATTTAAAATGTATTAAAATATTTCATTTTCATAATTTATTAACAACCCACAAAGTCCAGCAATTGAAACATTCCATGAAAATTTATTCTAATTCTATATATAGAGAGAGAGATCAGAAAACCTTTTTTAATCTATTAGTTAAAAATTTTAAGAACGTCCTTTAGTACCAACAGATGAGTCTTCCATTCTCAGATTGAACCATCTAAAAATTAATAGGAAGCACAATTTTTCTGTATACTTCACAAGAACAACAGGCTGGGCAGATTGACTTAGAAATGGTCTTGAAGTGAAGATCATGGTCCACAGGTGTGCAGAAACCACTACATCGGGTCAATCCATTGTAAGTGGTCCAGAATTTAATAAATTGGTCACTTGACTATCTTGAAAATAATTCATATTTTGTACATAAATTTCCTTGTCTTTGAATGTTCACAAACATCTTAAATTTTTTTTTTGTATTTGCTTTACAAATGGCGGCCATTTTTGTTTTACGCCGTGCGTCATTTTTCACATTTGTAGACATTTATTCTTTTCTAAATTACCCAGCTCTGGGTTGATCTAGCATTCTAGAATAAAAAGCATTGGATTCAGTATACTCTGGCTAAAAATTGAAATATTATTTACTTATCTTCTAAGTTTTATTTGGGAAATATTTGCAACAAAATCTATGGATCGCAAATGAATGAAATTTGATTTTCAAAGAATAATTTTTCAAAGAAGGAATAGAATCACAGCTTTAATTTTTTCTGTGCTTTTACACATAACAGTATGGTTCCTTTATGTAAAAAATCATTGGTAAATAATGTACCACTTGAAAATTACATCCTCTTAAAAATTGAAATTTTTTAATTTTTTCCAAAATTTCAACTGTAATCTCTCTATTGGGGGACCAAATAGAAATCTAAAATTGCACGCATGCTAGATTGCTGTGATGCCAAACTTCAGTAATAGCTATTAACATACCAAGAAATGTTATGAGTGTTATTGCTGTGGAGGCCAAAAGTTAAAAATCGAAGCAGAGCATAGAGGAGCAGCGATTTTTAATTTGGACAAGGCGGTAATAACACTATAACATTTTGAGGTATGTTTAGCATTTTATCAGTCACCTTAAAAACTCACGAATTATGCAAAAAGTTACGACGTTACTGCGATAGTAAGCACATGAATTCTGCAGCTGCATTAGTATGATATTGTGGGGGTGCTGCTTGCAGTACTGTGTATCAATATAAACAATATTCATACACTGTGGATCGAGAAAATTGGATGCTAATAATTCTCCTGAACGTAAAGATACCTAAAGAAATGATGTTTGGTTAGAAAATTGATGTGTTGACTGCCAGTGGTGATACGTTCACATAGTCAGTAAATACGATTACTGGAGTAGTTTCATTTGATGGAATGTGAGGAAAAGGAGGTTAATTTATCTAATATGCATTTTTCTAATTGTACTATTCATAATATTACAATTAAGAAAAATTATTCCCCAAACCAATGTGAATTATTTCTGAATTGTTTGAATCTGATGTTTTGTACACAGCCATGTTTTTTCCTTAACAAACATTTGACTTGCAATGAATTGATGGTGGTTTACATTGCCAAGGATGTTAAATTTCTTAACATACAAGTGCACTAAACAAACCTGCAGGGTTGCATGTTAACAGGGGTTAGAGACGCATGTGACTGATAAAACTTTTGAAGATTTAACTCTAAGTTTCTTTTTCTTTAATTGTAAATTTACACACACACACACACAAAAAAAAAACAAAAAACATTGAGGATATGTTGCGTCAATGAGTAATCATATCGTATCATATTGTTTCGAAGTTATTTTAAACTAAAATCTACATTTATTTAAAACAATTAATTATAATTTAATATTAATAAACATCAAAGTAGCCCAAGATACAATTTTCAATATTAAACATGCTTGAGTTTAAAAAAAACAAAACTTGTAACTTGACAACTACATTTGTAATTGAAAATATGGTATCTTGATAGCGGAATTGGCTAATACAAAAATTGTTTGTAAAATATAACAAATAAATAAATTTAGCATTTTGTTTATTTTTTCTACTTATTACTTCCAGTTGCAAATATTTCCCAAATAAAAACATAAAAGAAAGGTAAATAAATTTCAATTTGTAGGCCAGAGTATACCGAATCCAATGCATTTTATCCTAGAACGCAAGATCAACCCAGAGCTGAGTAATTTAGAAGATACTAAATGTCTACAAATGTGAAAAATTGAGCACAGCGTAAAAAAAAAAAATGGCCAGCATTTGTAAACCAGCTACAATTAAACAAAATTAAAGATGTTTTTGAAAGACAAAAACATAAGTAAATTTATGTACAGAATATCTTTTTTCGAGATGGTTGAGCAACCAGTGCTGGACCACTTTATATGGATTGACCCCATCATAAATATTTTTGATTTAAATATTAACAATTAGGGAGCGAATTTTCATGACCTAAAATATCCCAAAAATGATCAAGAAAATATTCTTAAGACCATTTTAAAAATGCCCTAAAAGCCAAGAAAAATTACATAAAAAATTTCATCAAAACTAGTTCAGATGACCAATTCAAGCTGTTTGATATGTTACTGATGTAATTGAGGCTTCTTGTTGTCTACTCAGGAACTCTGTGGAGAACATTTATTGCATCTCGTAAATATTATTTGAAGCAAGTACCATTAAAATGATATTAAAAATGATGAAATCAGCAAAAAATTCTTTAAAAAATTACAAAAATGGTAAAAAATAACTAATTAGTCAAAATTGATGAGAAATTCAGAAAAATGCCATATAATAAGGGATAATTTCCTTTTGTCATAACAAAATTAATTTCTATAGTAAAAGGTGGTGTTCTTAAGGGGAAAAAATCAAAAAAGATTCCATTAAAACCCGCCCCATATTAATAATTGATACTGAAAAGTGGAATTTCAAAATGGCTGCAAGCACCTAGACCATACAGTGCTACGATGAGCAGCAAAAATCTCCCATTGTTACTGGGACACATACCCAGCACTGTTTGCGTGTGGAGATTGTGGTGAACTAAAAAATTTGTCAATTGCAGGTCATTGCATGTAACTATCTTTCCGTAATGATTTTTCAAAACTGGTTCTGCTTGTAACATCTTAAACCCATTCAAAAATAACAGGTTTGTTGTTGATGTGTGTTTTTTTAACTTTCAAATTTTTAGCCTGATTGACTGTTGGCAAGACACTGCCAAATAAATCCATGCACAGATGAAGACGAAGTTATGCCTACTTTAATGTGAATAGGGAAATAGTTTTATACATTTTATGGTGACATAAAACATCACAATGAAAGCATTTGAAAGAGTTACAGCTAGTAAATAATTGGAGAAAAAAGCTCAACCTCTCTTAATTTAGTCCTTACTCTACAATACTCTAAATAAAGCTGGTCAGAAAAATTATTTACTTTTATGCACAAACATATTTTAGTATTTTAGTAAAAACTATTTAAAAACACCTCTATATATAGTTTAATTCATTTTTTAAGTAATTTGTTTGTCTCAAAGTTGCATTTTGAAGCATAAGAAAGTTGATATTTGAGTTTTAACAACCATTCTCAGTTTACTTTTGCATGAACATGTGTGCAATTACTCTTGCAAATAAACACATTTGTATGTGTTCTCATAAATTGAAATGCACACACACACACACACACAAATACACATTAGTGCGCTCGCACTCGCTCGCACGCACTCACTCGCACACGATCACACACTCACACTAAGAAAAAGACGTGCGCACCCACATAGACACATGCAGGTGCACACTACACCCACCCACACAAACAAACACAAAGAATTTACATAGGAATAAAAGTATGCATAACACACATACACACACACTAAAAAACAAACAAACTTGAGTGACAATAAAAGCATAGAAATAATTTAACAAACAAGGAAGGCAAAAATAATTAGAACAGACAAATGAAGTAACTATAAAAAGTACTACATTGCAAACTAAATCTTTCAATACTAATACAAATAATATCCTTTTGATTTGCATTGTTAAGAAAAGAAATGCACAACACTAGTTATTCAGACATACTAAACTATATATCAATTCCTACAATACAAATCAATAAAGCTTTCATAATTAAATACGAAATATCAAGTAAAGCTAATAAAACACATAAACACAATGTTTTATACGATTTGAAAAATAACGTGGCCTCCTTACATTTTTACCTACTTTCTCCATGCACATATGAATTTGAATTGTCATTTAAAATCTGTTGTGCGATAAATTTAAATATTACTTAAGTGGTAATCTTTACACCAGTTTACCTTTATACAATAATGGTTTCATTAACTCTTTACTTGTAATATCTGCTTCTCACTAACTTCTGATTAATGATAGTGACTACATATCAGCTTGACCTCTGTAGTTATTAGAATCGCTATTGTTTTCAAGAAGTTCAGAATTTTATTTCACTTAACCACAAAAGCAGTTTAGAATACCTCAAACATAATTTCTTAATTTTTCCAGTTTTTAAAAAATTATGTTAACCAATGCCTTTAAGAGGCTGAAATTGAATGTGTTTTAATTGACGTTTCCAGACATTCAGAGACTTCAGTGTACATTTTAGTATTTTAGTTCAAAAAAATTTATAATAGGGATATTTTGGTTTCTCTTGTTGCTGAACAAGAATCTAGTGTCAGAGTTTAATTTTTGATAATTCCAGCTGACAAAAACAGTCATTAACTTATGTAAATTATTGATGTCATATTTTTTTTTTTTTTAAATTTGTTGAGTCTACAATTGACGCAACACGTCTCCCCTTTAGGTGCATTGGGCGCTTTCTGTTTTTGGAGTATTCCTCCATTAATTAGAGCACTTCAATTCAAAGTAATCCTCCGTTAACAATATTAATATTATGTCTGTCACATCTCGGTGCAGTAAGTTGTCAAGAAGATTGCCAGGTAGCATCTCCGCGTATGCGCCTCCCACCACACACTCCTGCGTCACTACCCAGCAGCCAGAATTGGGAAGAAATAAGGATAGGAGTTAGGACACTTCACAGAGGTTGGACTAGCCCTTGCGAAGCAGCCAAACTTGTTTTGTTGGAACAAATTTTACACGAGATTCGACAGGAATTGACACCGGACCTACTTGGTGAAAGAAGAGCGACTTTGCTCTGCACTACAAGATGGCTTGAATTATTGATTATCACTATGTTTTATAGGTTTCTCAGATCACTACTGGAATTCAGTGTCAGATTTAATTTCTGACAATTGCAGAAGTCAAAAATTATTTTATGTAAACTGACAATTTCATGAAAATATTTATCGATTATTTTAACTGTCAACATTTTAACCCATAAATAAATGCAAATTAATATTCTTTTGGTCCAGTACATTGTTATGTTATGAACAAGTCTGTTATAAAAACTTTTTGGACGAATCTCTCTAAATGTGTACCAGCTTGTTTCTTCTAGCACTCAATTCATGTGAACATCATCCTTTTGTTTTTTAACATAAACACAGTTGTTTGTGATGTAGGTTAAAATTCGAGACAGCATTAAGTTAGTCATTTGTATGCATTTCCATATTTTTTGAGTTTTCATCTAATCTGAGGTTTTTGTTATTTTTACTAAGGATTAAATTCTGTGGGTTCTTTTTGTATATTGTTTCATGTTAAATTGCTATTTCACTTTTCGTAGCACTGATGAGGTCTACAAATCAGCAGACAAAAGAAATGTTTTGTTGAAATAAATAAATAAATAAATAAACTTGCTGAATAGAAAATAAAGCTTTAAAACATATCTATACAAGTGCAATAATCCTTACTTATCAATAAATCAAATTTTGATTTTCATACTTTGAGTATATTGCAATGTCCTTGCGAAAAGAACTAGATACAAATAAAGGAGTTACACTTGCACCAGACTAATGAAAGATTAGATATTTGCCTCATTATTACAGTGAAGAAATAACAAGAACATTAATGGTCATTTAAAAATTGTGGATTCATTTTTTCCTTTAGCTGTTAGTTTTTTAATGACAATTTTATTTAAATTTATCATAGCACATACGAAGAAAGGAATTCAATACATAACTTTACTTATACAAGAATCAACTAACAAAAATTTGAAAGCAAAGTATAAAGAGGCCACACACAATATTCTAATGAAACATTATAATGAAATATTTTACTATATATTTATTTAATTTGTACTTACCACAAAGCGATTTACTTTAGGTCGATTCCTTTCCTTTGGTTGTTCTGCTTCATTTTTAAGGGACTCAAACTTTGCACGTAGGGACTTCGTCGAGTCAATGCTTGGTTGGTCTGCCTGATCAAAGTCTAGATTAACACCACTGCTGGAACTATTTAGTTTGTTCTCCTTCTCCTCCCATCGTTCAAATTTAGCTCTCAGAGCTTTTGCTCGTGCAGCTGTTGCCGCCTGATGGCAGAATAAATCCATTGTAAAATTGCTTGCCAACACATTTTATATGCATATCACTAATTAAAAGTAGTGGTTTATTAGCTTCATAGCTAATAAACTATGATACAAAAAATATATAATTTGAATCATTCCACAGAAAATAGTTGTAAAATGGAGGAAAGTTTAATTCTCATGTAGTATAAATCAGACCTTCACGCCACAAACAAATAATTCTTGACAACTTCTTATGTCTTCTGGAAGTGCCAATAGCAGATTTTAATAGAATACAATTTAGGCTTGAGAAACCGTGATGCGGTAACATGTGACTGCAATGCACTATCCGCTATTGGATTATACAACAGAAACAATGTTAAATTGAATAATTACTGAAAAGACTTTCTTATAATTTATTGAATTTTTTTCAGTACCTTTCCTATCCCTATACCTCAATTATAAGAAAACTAGTGGTGCTAATTTTCTGAGAATAGCACATGCTTTCCCATCTCACTACTCGTTTCATAAAATTATAATACAGCTATTTCTACCTATATTAACACATTTTAGCCATCACTTGTAAAACTATCAATCATAACACATTAGGTATGAAAATAAGATAATACATCAACACACATTTGACACTGTAAAACTGTTCCATTCACCCAGAAACTCTGCCCAATAATGAGAAATTATTCTGAAAATTTCAAACTGACATATCACATCATTCCCATTCTTGCAATGCCACCAGATAAATCCTGAAAGATTCTAGCAAAAGAAGTATAATGTTAATCTACATGCATGTTATTCAATGCCATGTAAATTATGTATTGTGCGACTCGTGTGTGCAGCCATCAACACAGCTGAAGTCATAAACATTACATGACGTTCATCGATGCAACACTCATGTGACACTGGCCAAATTGTAATTGGTCTTCGATTCTCTCAAGTTTCAATATTTCCTATAAATGTGCTGAATTTTTATCTTTCAGTATTGGTGAACATTATGCAACGCTGCACCGGACAACACTAGTGCCCCTATTTGTTCAACCAGTAGTTTTGTCCAAAATTTCAAAATTGGAGAGTTGAAACCAGTTGAAACACCCTACACAGTGACGAAATTAAATATCCTGAATACTGAATTCACCACAAAAATTCCACGAGTTCCTCTACGATAACTTACATGTTCTCACTTATTGGTCACCAATGTCATTTTGAACATTATATGGTCTTAAAGGGACTTTCATTATGAACATATAAACGTAAATCATAGATCTGAAATAATTTAGCATGGAGTAGCATTTAGGTAGATTTAGCATGGATAAGATAATGGCACCATGCGTGATATCAGGTCATTCCTTGCATAATGCAGCAAAACACATCGGGATGATTTTGAATTTCTGAATTTACTAAAAAAAAATCCTTAAATCTAAACTTCAACTATTTTACATTAGAGAGGGTGTTAATCACGGCAGGGCGTGTGCGCTAGGCACACAACGCTCTCACCTGACAAGCAAGGGACTTTCACTTTTGACTTATAACCTTTACAAGCCACAATAAATAGCACTGGCTGCCAGTTGGACAACCCTGTCTTATGCAAGACTGCACGCAAGCCAGCGCACGTCGCCTAGCAATCATCGCATGTTGAAAGCTAGAAAATGCACGTTATCATGACTTACGTTGTAGCTTAAGCTGTGGGAACAACACACGTTGCCACCAAGACCGCTTGTGTGCCGTTTCACATAAGATAGCATGTTAATCTATGACGTGCATTAAGAGACTCGTGTGCGCAGGCAACGACGCTTGTCGACACAGCTGATGTTGATGTCATCAGCGTAAGGTGAAACGTGTCAACCCAATGCTCCTGTGACACAGACTTAGAGGACTGGCTGCATAATATCAGAACTAACTTTTTCACCAGGCATGCCTATGCCAGTACCATGTGTCTTTTAATAAGTAACAAGTAATGAACTTCAGCTTATGGATCAATGACGAATACTTCAGCTTCTGGTCTTGATCAGGTTTTTGTCCAGGTTCCGTGATCCACTGAGCAAATGCTTAGTGCTCCCGTGTGTGTGCATGTGTGTGTGTGTGTGTGTGTGGGGGGGGTAGTATTTTGTTAGCATTACAAAACTAAAATAAAATAAAATCTGCAGTTTGTTTACCGATGCAAATAAGTTTTCTATAACTTGGGAGCGAAAATGTCTAGTTTTCAAGTTGCTAATTTTGCTTATTTAGAAACTTTTATTCATCATTTAACAATTTGTAGTTAAAATGTTGAGAAGAGATTCGGGAGCTTAAGAAAACATGAGCAGATTGTACTTCTTCCCCAATACCTCACACAAAATTTTTTACTGTTCTTTGACTAAATAAATCAAAAGTAACTTTGGTCCAAGAGTGGAGTGTGCCAATAAAAATAAAATGTTTTTGTTTATTCATAACATTCAATTTCAGTTATGCATTTTTCTCACTAATTCATTTTTTCCCTTCAATCTCCTGCAAAGGATAAGTAAAGTTTTACGGTATTTATAATGAGATAACTATTGTCACATTCCACCTACTTGTTTTAAGAATTCATCCTCCACTTTATCAGAAGCTCTGACAATGTTGGGGTTTCCATCTTGTTGATCTTCTTCTTCCTCCTCTTCTTCCTCTTCCTCCTCTTCATCTGATTCTTCCTCCTCTTCTGAATTTCCAGATTCATGTGTATAATCAGGAGGTGGTGTGAATCTTTTCAGAGGTTTAGGACCTACAAAAAATAACATTATCCTATTTGTATAGAGATTCAAGGTATTACAACTGGTAAAGATTACATACAATGAATAACGACAACAACAACAACAACAACAATAATAATAAAGCAAGTAGACGAGAACTATACACCACTCAACCTTAAACAGCAAAATGTAATACATGAACAATCAACACAAGCTGAGGACTTAGAACAATGGAAACAAAAAGCACTTCATGGTAGATATCCTACCGAAATAGCAAAATCAAATGTCGATGCCTGCTTAAGTGGCTTAAAATAGGATATCTCTACCCCAAGACTGAAGGATTCTTGATAGCAATTTAGGACCAGGTAATTGCTACAAGAAATTATCTCAACCATGTTATTAAAGACCTCGAAGTGCCTTCTGATATCTGCTGAGCTTGTGGTGTAGGCCAAGAAACGATCCAGCACATAACTACGGCATGCAGTATGCTGGCCCCAACGGATTATAAATAGAGGCACGATATGGTAGCATGAATCATCCATGCCAAACTTGCAAGGAAATGTGGAATTAATGATGAATTTGATACACCCTACTACAAGTACCGTCCACAAAATGTCATGGAGAACAACATCTATAAGCTATACTGGGACCGAAGCATATTGACCGACAGAACAGTCCATCATAACAGGCCGGATGTAATACTCTGTGATAAATCTAAAAGAAAAGTATGGCTGATAGACAGCAGTTGTAGATACCAGCAACCTTGACAACACACAAAAAGAAAACTCAAAAGTACGGAGAACTAACACAAGTTGTAAAGGAGCAGTGGTATGTACTAGAAGTGGAGATTGTACCGATCGTCCTCTTAGCAACAGGTGTGATACCTACCATCCTGAAGCACTCTCTGAATAAACTGGGGATCGAGACGAACATTATCATACATATACAGAAAGCTGTGATTCTGAGCACGTATTCTTTAGTCAGAAGATTTATGGGTTCCTAAATAAATTTGTGTTAAAGTATTATTTACTTATCTTCTAATTAGTTCTTAAAATAAATAGGTTTGTTAAAAGTATTGTACTACGGAAATCATGGTTTGATAGAAATATCTGTAAGTCTCCTCAAACATACCAGAAAGCCGTGAAAAAATAAATAATAATAAATAATAATAATAATAATAATAATAAATAATAATAATAATAATAATAATAGTAGTAATAATAATAATAGTAGTAATAATAATAATAGTAGTAATAATAATAATAGTAGTAATAATAATAATAGTAGTAATAATAATAATAGTAGTAATAATAATAATAGTAATAATAATATAATAATAATAATAATAATAATAAATAATAAATAAATAATAATAATAGTAAATAATAATAAGCTAGTAATAATAATAATAATAATAATAATAATAATAATAATAATAATAATAATAATAGTAATAATAATAATAATAGTAATAATAATAATAATAAAAATAATAATAATAATAATAATAATAATAATAATAATAATAATAATAATAATAATAATATTGAAATGAAAATCAACAACTGGAAAAAAGCAATTTCATGGTCGCTACCCATACCAAATAGAGGGAGGACTGATGGCCCGTAAATCCTCGATAAAATGGCTGAGCTTGGGAGAGCTTTTTGCTATGTGGAGAACACAGAATATATAGATCATATTATCAGTGGATGCAACTCTCTCGCATCCTCAGAATATACAAAATGACATTATGACATCTGGGAAGTGGTTTATCAGCAACTATGCCACAATAATCTTCTGATGGTTATCCGGACACTGTATTGCAAGTACACTCCCAAACTAGTCATCGACATAAATGATCACAAAATGTTCTGGAACAGGTCCAACATAACAAATAGGTCTGCAACATCTAATAAACCGGATATTGTATGGCATGACAAGAAAACAAGGTGTTTCTGATTGTTGTTGCTGTCCCACTAGCTCACAACATCCAGAAGAGAAGGAGTGAAAAAATTATAAAATATCAACTTCTGGCAAATGAGATAAAGGAAATGTGGAGTGTCATAGAAATGGTGATTATACCAATAATTCTAGGTACCACTGATGATATTCCTAAGTTTCTGCATGAATCCCTGGCTGTACTGCAACTGAAA